>CAUYPK010073918.1:0-38139 GCA_963574355.1 Loris lydekkerianus
TAAATGAATTAGTCCAGAAGAAAGAAAGAAGGAAGGAAGGAGGGAAGGAAGGAAGGAAGGAAGGAAGGAAGGAAGGAAGGAAAGAAAGAAAGAAAGAAAGAAAGAAAGAAAGAAAGAAAGAAAGAAAGAAAGAAAGAAAGAAAAAGAAATTAGTCCAGACAATATGGAAACAAAATGTCCAGCAAAATGAAAATGACTGTTTCCATAAAAGTTTATTTGTTATTTCAAATTTTAAATTTTACATGCTTTTTACATGTCACAAAATATTATCCTTCTTTCAATCCCCCCAAAAACCATTTAAAAGTACGAAAAACATCCTTAGCTTTAAGGCCATGCAAATCAGGTTGATAAGCCGGATTTGACCCTAAGACTATAGTTTGCTGACCCCTGCTCTTGGGCTTTTCCATATAGCTTGGGCTTCTCACAGTGTGGTGGTCCCAGGGTAGCCAGACTTCTGGTTTCCAAGGTCCTGAGAGGCAGGAAGTGGAAGCAGCTGGGATGTTAAGGCCTGGGGCCTAAAGCTGGTATCAGGTCACTTCTGCTGTATTCTTTTGGTCAAAGTAGTCATAGGGCCCACCCAAATTGAGAGGGGGTAGAGAAATGGATTTCTCTTTTTGATGGGGCAATGGCTAGGTCACATTGCAGAGGAGCATGTGGAAGGGAGAGATTACTTTGGCTATAAACACAATCTACCACGTGAGGATCAGGAATAATATTTATAAAGCACCTGCCTCTCATGATATGCACCCAATGAATGATGACTCACGTTGCTGTTAATAGTATCATTATTAACTTTCAGAGGAGAGCAATTAACATTCATACTGACCTTCTTAGAAGAGAAAGGTAGTGAAAATGATCAAAACTTAGGCTTTTAAGAAATTCTCACTTGCGTTTTCCTCATCTGCAGTAATGGGGCTCATAATAATACCTATCTTTCAGAGCTGCTTTGAGAAGTTAATGAAATAAAATATGAAAAGAGCTTATATAGACCACACCTGATATGACTGCAGCAACAGTCAGTTATTATTGTAATTGTTATTTTATGTCATGGTTTAAAAATAATTTATTTTCAATCATCAAAGACTTTTCTGTGACTTCTAAAATCTAGTTCTCCAAAGTGCATCAAGATGCCAAATCACACAGTCCAATAACTTCAGGAATTGTATAATTGATATATTCAAGAGAAAAATATTTTTAAAAATTGGGCTTGCATTATTAAAATTACATAGATAATAATATTGATATAAATAAATTCATTCATGTACACATCACGATAATTTTGAGGCGAATCTCACATTTTTAACAACTAATGAACATGTTTTATGTGCATTTTGCAGAAATAAAGTACCAGCCAAATAATCACTATACATGCAATTGCACAAGAAGAGAAACAATAAAACAGAAAAGAAACTGATTCAGAATTGTAAATGGGTACAAACTGGAGCTTTTGGGGTTTTGTTTTGGTGTTGGTTTCATTTGGTGCTTGTCTAAGAAAAAGAAAAGGCCTCAAATTGATAGAAGAATCAGGAGCTTTAATGAAAGCTCTAAACAACTGCAATAAACTAGATTCCCAAGTAATAAATTTTGAATCTTGCTGATTGGTCACCCTTATCGGGCAGAAACCTGAGAAAATAGAAGAGCTCTCCATCCTGCCCAGAAGGTCAAGGACACACTTGGCATCACTAGCTTCACCTTCCTAAGGGAGGACCCTTCACCAAGAATGCAAAGAACGGCTTCTTGGTCTGGAGAAAGCCACGGCCAAGGGGCTGTATTTCCACTGGACCATGGCAAGGCAGCACATAGCAGTTGGGGAAGAACATATTTTGATGCTATTTAGCCATTTAACAGACTCTTTGTTGACATGGGAAAACAGCCCCAATATATTATTAAATGAGAAAAACACGTGCAAAGCTATAAATACAGTGTGATACAATTTTTGTCAAGTACATAAGGAAAAAATTATTGCAAGGACTTCCAAACATAATGGAAGCTATCTTTGTATGGCAAGATTTAGGGTGACTTCTTTGCCTGTTTCTTTTGAATTTTTTTTTCCAAGTTTTCTACTGTGAAAAAATAGAAAATAGTTATTAACATAACTAGAATAGAGAGAAGTAAGCTGACAATAAATTGATATTCACAGTAAACAAAATATAATATAATTGGTAGTGCTTGGTAAATAGATCAGCGCCCTATCCCAGCACAAAATCTTGATGCAACCACAACAGGCTGTGTTAAAATTTTAATTTAAATTTTTACATGAGACTCAATTAGGAGGTAATATAAATATTGTGTAGCTATAGCTTTTGTTATATTTCACTAACTAATCAAAATTTATCAAGAAAAAATTGCATATGAAATTGCTATCACCAGCATACCAACTTATTATAGCAAACTTGAAACTTGCAGCTTACAGCATTTAAAGGTTTAAAAAAACAAACAAAAAAAAACAAAGTCATATTGGAAAGCATGACATCACATCTGCATCCTCAGATCTATTCAAACAGGCCACAGTGTAATAAAGTGGGGGTTGAGAAAGGAAATCTACTTAAATAAACTGATATACAGTAGTCCCCTGTTATCTGTGGGGACTGTGTTCCAAGACCCCCAGGGAATGCCTGAAATCTCAGATAGTACCAAACTTTAGCTGAGAAATGCCAAGGTCACCTTTTCACTTCAAGGGAGCACTTCATGTCTTCTCTTTGGCAGTGGCATAACCGAATTGCCAGCATGACTGTTCTTGAGCTGTGGGACTATTGTTAAGTAAAATAAGAGTTCCTAGAACATAAGCTCTGTGATACCACAATAGTCAATCCGATAACTGAAACGGCTATTAAGTGACTCATGGGCAAGGGACACATTGGACAAAAGGATGAGTAGGACCTTTCACCGTCTAAGGACAGCATACAACTTAAAACCTATGAATTATTTATTTCTGAAATTTCCCATTTATTATTTTTGGTCTCAATTGACCACAGGTAGCTAAAAGCACAGATAAGGAAAGGCTACCCATAGCGGTATCTTTTCAGGGAAAAAAAAAAAGGCCACAGAGGATTGGATTTCTCAGCTCCCCTTAGGTTATGTTGGCATCATGAAACCCCCTTCAACAAGGCAGTGTCTAGGCCTTTGATTTCTTTATCTCCAGTACCTAGTGCATGGTGCATGGTGTTGCCCAGTAAATGTGTGTGTGACGAAGGCCAAAGTCTTGCTTCCAGGTAGTAAATGTGTTCAGAGTAATCCCAAGGTCCATACTACAGAAATACTGCTTTGGGTTATAGTTGTGCCAACACACAGCACATTTAATTACTATTGAGCTGATAGGATTATCACTGTTGATAAGAAATAATCATTATTTCCTTACACTTGTTTCTGTTCTTGCTTAGTCACTGACCAGTCATTCATCAGTCACAGGCTACACAAGTCGGAAGGAAACATAAATGGCTAGTGCAGGCTGTAAATTCTCTAACACTGGGCAGTGTTTTCATTTCGTTCCCTTCAGCTTTCAGAAACGCTCACTTTGTCGAACCACTCAAGTGAGAAAGTCTTTTGGTCAGCCTAATATTTATTCCCTGACTTTCAGGGAAAGAGAATGGCCTACTCAGATCCATAAGTCAAGTTGGGAATATAAATTCTCAGTATTATTGCAACCTCTCTTTATTTGATTTTGTTTGAATCGCCTGTTCTACCTCGCCTATATGATTACTTAAAAACAAGGGCTGTTTGGAATGTCCAGTTTGATCGCTGAAACTGCTTGATAAGTGATACACTTTTGTCCTGACAGTGTCTGTCCACATCAATCTGTTTCCAAGCACTCTGTAAATTGGGGACTTGGCATGTCACAGCCAATCCCCATGGATCCTCAAGAGCAAGGAACTGACCCAGCTGTTCCTGTGTTAAAAGCAGATCCAGGAAGAAAGAATCCTTGGTGAGCCCATGTCCCTCTACCCCTTTCTGGATGGGTAAAAGGTCTGAATAGACATTTCACAAAAAAGGACATGCAAATGATCACTTGGGTCCCTTCTGACTTCCTTGAAACTTGGCTTTTATTCCTTAGTGCAGTATCCACCCAGTATTAAGTGCTGACCATGTACAGAGCTCTGCACTAGTTCTTTGGAAACAACAACTTTTACAAAGTTGTCAAAGGCACACCTGTAACCCTCGATAAATTTACATTAATGGAAGTTTGCAAGCTAGTTAGAACAGGCAAATTCTCTTCCAAATAAATAATACAAAAGGAATAATTCCATTCCAAACCAGTGGTCTACCTATTTCAAAAAATATTTGAAACTACTTAGTTTCTATGTGTATGTGTGTGTAAAATGTACATCTGTAAAACTGCACACAGAAAATTTGTGAATTCTAGTGTACAATTTAAAGTTCCTGGGATTCTTCCTTGGGACACTAGGTGTTGGGAACCTGGGGCCAGATTTCTAACAGGGAACTCTGACCTGTGTGAACAGTGTAAAGTGGCTTCTTTACATAAATAGTAATTTGTCAAAGTGACAGGTGAAGTAATACAACACAGCTACTAGGGAACTCTCGGACACAGACCCTGTGTTTCTTATCCGTACTTAGATTTTCTTTACCAGTTGAACATTCCAGTTCCTTCTTTGTTTCTTAATCCCTTAACTCTTCAGCTTTCAGAAACCCTCATCCTTAATATTCCTACTCTTCTGCTCAGATTGCTGTACAATTAGTTCTCTGACATTTTTGGCAACTAATTTCCTTCAGAGACCATTCAATCCCTTCTAATATCTATTCCAGAAACTCCTCCAATGCACATGTCATCAAGGCAGAGGAAAGTATATTTGCAGAGGACATCCAGGAAAAGGAACTCTGTGAGCCAAACCCCAGCCCATCAAACAAAAGGAAAGAGAGAATCCTTTGACAAAAACAAATAACAGTGGCTGATAATTTCAGCCCACTATTTCTTATCATCTGTTTTTGGTTTTCTCTACCCTCTTAATTAGATTAGACCGCAACACCATGGCAGATTGTAAAAGACTCCCATAAGGATAGAATTTGTGGCGAGGAAAGAGAAAAAGGTCCCAAGTGGAGGACTCGAGAAATAAACAAAGATACCACAAATGAAAGCGGATAACTGTTCACATTCCCTTTTCTTGGAAGAAAGAAACAATCCTCAGAAGTTAGAAGTATCATTAGTGGCCAAAAACAAAACAAATAACAGATAAAGGAGAGGAGGCACTAAAACCGGGCACAAAACAGCATTTAGTACAAAAGTGCACATAGAAAAGGTTGTAATAAAGAGAAAGAAGTGTGCAAAGCAGCCAGTGGAGCCAAAAGGAAGGCAGTGAGAGGAAGACGATGCAAAACCAGAAACAGAAGTCAATAACAACAGGGAATCTAAAACTTCAAAACAGAGAGACTTACAAGGTAAGAGTATAACTCAAAGAAATTTCAAAGGAGGGGTAGGATGGCTCAATGGTGCCTAACATAATTCTTAATCTCACCCCCCATTATAAATAAAAGGAAAAAATAGTATTTTATATAGAATAGCAACAGCTTGGAACATTTCAGAGTTTTATCTCCTGTATGGATGGGTATTCAATAAGTTGCTTCTTCCCTTAATTGAAATTCCACAAAAAAATTATTTCTCCTGAACCAAATTTTGACAAGAGATTATGTTGCCATCTGCCATTTACATCAGGAAAATTATACTACTTTGGGGAGAAACAAGGGTTCTCTGCTTTGGGGATAGGTTGGGGAAGAAAACTCATCACAGCTGCCTAGAATGAGACAAAATACTAAATTGCTTTCACCAAGGCTCAGCACTTGTTAATCCCCCCATCAACTTAGTCTGTCTTTCTGTTACAATGTCCACAAAGAGGCTTCTGCACAGGGACTTGGTGTCATCTGCATAACTAGGTTGGTATTACAGGCTGTTGCTTGTATACACGTGAAGTGTAGCGTTGGTGGCACAGGACAAACTCTGTAGCTCAGTTTAGGACATTAGAAGAGTACAGAAACTAAAAAGCTCTGCATAGCAAAGGAAACAATCAACAGAGTGAAGAAAAGCCCACAGGGCGGCGCCTGTGGCTCAAGGGAGTAGGGCACCAGCCCCATATACCGGAGGCGGAGGGTTCAAACCTGGCCCCAGCCAAAAGCTGCAAAAAAAAAAAAAAAAGCCCACAGAATGGGAGAAAAAAATGCAAATCACCCATCTGACAAGGGATTAGTAACTAGAATATATAAGGAACTCCAACAACAATAGGATGTAATCATATAATCTAATTAAAATGGACAAAAGATCTGAATAGACATTTTACAAAAGAAGACATACAACTGGTCAACAGGCATATGCAAAAAATGCTCAACATCATTAATTGTCAGAGAAATGCAAATCAAAACTATAATGAGATCATCTCACCTCAGTTAAAATGGCTTTTATCAAAAATACAGGCAATTAGCTTGGCACCCATAGCACAGTGATAACAGCACCAGCCACTTGCACCAAGGCTGGCGGGTTCAAACTCTGCCCAAGCCTGCTAAACAACAATGACAACTGCAACAAGAAAATAGCCGGGCATTGTGATGGGCACCTGTAGTCCCATTTACTAGGAGGCTGAGGCAAGAGAATCGCTTGAGCCCAAGAATCTGAGGTTGCTGTGAGCTGTGACATTACAGAACTCTACAGAGGCAAGAAAGTGGGACTCTGTCTCAAAAACAAAAACAAAACCTCATGTGTTCTCATTCATATGTAGAAGCTAACTATTCCAAACAACTCATCTCATGGAGACAGAGATTAGAAAGATGATTCCCAGAGGCTGGGAAGGGGTGTGAGGAAGAGGAAATAAAGTGGAGGTGGTTAATAGGTATAAAAATATAGTTAGATAGAATTAACAATATCTGATAGCACAACAAAGTGACTATAATCAATGATACTTTAGAATAGTTAAAGGAATGGAATTAGAATGTTCCACACAGAGAAATGACAAATGCCCGAGGTGATGGATATCCCAATTACCCTGAATTGTTAATTCACACTGTTTGCCTATATCAAAGCATCACATGCACCTGTTTGCCTATATCAAAACATCACATGCACCAACCACTGTGTACCCATAATAATTAAAACTAAAAAATTAATTAAAAAAAAAAAAATAAAGAGTACAGAAGCCAGTAATTGGCATTCACGGGACTCTACGGGAAATGTTTCTCTAGATAGATGCCTTCCTTCTCTCTGCATTTTAAGGTCTAGGATGTGGGGCATTTCTGACATGGCTCATTCTATACACTCTCAGGGCACTGCTGCAGTTTGAGATTCACCCACAAGACAGATAACTGGAGTCTAACATCACTGAGTAAAGCAATTGTGTCTCATCTGAGGAAGCTATAGCCTGATTTTAAGGTTCATACTCAGAGTTTTAATGGTCCTGGCAGAGGTCTAGCGACTGCATGCTCACTGGTAGCCTGTGGAGATAGGAGAATGGCCAGAAAGTAGGATTCAATGGTTCCAGCTCCAGGTTGTTTTCTACCACGCACCTGTGCATGGGAAGCCTATGGGAAAGACCCTAAGGCTTTGGCCAACAGCCAGTGCTTAATAAAATTTGGTTGGAGCGGCGCCTATGGCTCAATGGAGTAGGGCGCCAGCCCCATATGCCGGAGGTGGTGGGTTCAAACCCAGCCCCGGCCAAAGAATGCAAAAAATAAATAAATAAATAAAATAAAATTGGTTGGAGAAATGAATAAATAAATTAGATGAATGATTTTTCTAACATCTCTCAGGGAGTGGAAGTCACTTCCCTCACTTCCCAGTCTATTATGATAGACTAGGCATTGGCAACGATGGTAATGGTTTGACCTTGACACCCCTTTACTTAGCACTTTCTCCTGCCGCTATGATAAAATCATTCAATATGAAGTATAAGGGACTTATGTGTGTCCCCTCACGTATCTTTTGTGTAGAGCAGCTTTAGCCCCACAGCAACACTGAGCTGCAGATCCAGAGCATTTCCACATGCCTCCTGGCCCCATACACACACGGCCTCCTGCACTATTAAGTCTGCACCAGAGTGTACATTTGTTACAATCCGTGAGCCTCCATCATTATTATCCAAGTTCCATAGTTTACATTAGGGTTCATTCTTGATGTTGTATGTTCCATGGGTTTTGACAAGTGTACAATGGCACATCCCCTCCGTTATAATATCAGACAGAATAATTACACTGCCCTAAAAAGTCCTCCGTGTTCTACCTATTCATCCTTCCTCCTCCTAAGCTCAGGAAACTACTGATCATTTTACTGTCTCCATAGTTTTATCTTTTCTTGGAATCACACAACATGCAGCCTGTTCATATTGGCTTCTCTCACTTACTGATATGCATTTGAAGTTCTTCCATATCTTTTAAGCCTGAATAATATTTCATTATCCGGATGTACTGCATCTGGATGTTTATCTATTCACCTACTGAAGGCCATCTCAGTTGCCTGTAAGTTTTAGCAATTATGAATATAACTTTTAACATAACTTTTCAGCTCTTTGGGTAAACGCCACGGAGTGCAATTGCTGGACCATATGGTGAGAGTATGTTTGGTTTTGTAAGAAGCTGCCAAACTGTCTTCCAATGTAGCTGTATCATTTTGCATTCCCAGGAGCAGTGAACGAGAGTTCTCGTTATTCCACATTCTTGCTAGTATTTGGTGTTGTCACTGTTCTGGATTTTGGCTGTTCTAACAGGTGTGTAGTTGTATCGTTTTAATTTTCAACTTCTTAACAGGCATGGTGGCTTATGCCTGTAATCCTAGCACTCTGGGAGGCCAAGGTAGAGGATCACTTGAGTGCAGGAGTTCAAGATCAGCCTGAGCAAGAGTGAGACACCATCTCTATTAAAAACAGAAAAAATTAGCTGGGCAGGTACCTGTAGTTCCAGCTACTTGGGAGCCTCAGGCAGGAGGATCGCTTGAACCAGGAGTTTGAGGCTACTGTGTGCTAGTCTGAGGCCACGGCACTCTAGCCTATGCAACAGAGTGAGACTGTCTCAAAAAAAAATTCAATTTCCTAATGACAGGATGTTGAGTATCTTCTCACGCACTTATTTACCATCTATTTATCTTTTTAGTGAGGTGTCTCTTGATGTCTCATGTTCATTTTTAAATCGGTTATTTATCTTCTTATTGTTGAGTTTTAGAGTCCTTGGTATATTTTGTACAATTGCTACAGTCCTTTCTCCAATATGCCTTGTGCAAATATTGTCTCCCAGACAATGGCTTGTCTTCATATGGAAGCCAGAGGAAAGACAGTGCTTAATCCAAAGCAGGGTTTCTAAAACTCTGCACTACGGGGCTCAGTGCCTGTTGCTCAGTGGTTACGGCACAGGCCACATATACTGAGGCTGGTAGGTTCGAACCCAACCTGGGCCTGCTGAACAACAATGACAACTGCAACAAAAAAATAGCCAGGTAGCATGATGGGCACCTGAGGTCCCAGCTACTTGGGAGGCTTAAGCCCAAAAGTTTGAGGTTGCTGTGAGCTATGACATCACGGCACTTTACCAAGAGCAACATAATGAGACTCTTGTCTCACAAAAAAAAAGAAAAGAAAGAAAGAAAGAAAGAAAGAAAGAAAGAAAGAAAGAAAGAAAGAAAGAAAGCAAGCAAGCAAGCTCTGCACTATTGACACTCTGGGCTGGATAATTTCTTTGCTGTAGGGTACTATTGTGTGTGTATTTTAGGATCCATAATGGTGAAACTTGAATTATCAGTTAGTATAGAGAGATGCAGAAATATTTTGTGTCAATGTCCTTCTCAGTACTCCAGAAACCACAGGGCAGATTTGAACCGAGTTGATCCTGTTAGGTATGTGAACATGCATCCTGATTTGTGTGGTATGTGTTTCCACCTATAGTCCAGACAAAATTACTTTCACTCTCAGTGGTATCCCAGTTTACATGATAAATTCCAATTCTAGAATCTCTAAGAACTGTAATCTGAAGTTGGGCCCTCCTTGGCCCGCCTCTGGCCTGGGGTGTCTGACATAGTAAGCGGTCGCCAGGATGCAGCTACGGATGTAGCCATTCGTGTGTGTTATGTTCATGTGCACGTCCACGAGAAGTGGAAAATCAAAAATTTTTCCAAACAGCCTTAGCTGTATATTTTATATAACACTGGAGTAAAAGGGAAAAGAAAGGAAGATCAATCAAAGCACTTTGTTCATGTGTGTGTCTGATTTAACGAGCACTCGTCAGGGCCTAAATGTTGATTTTCTTCCTGGTGCCCTAGCAGCAAATTCACCATAGAGTGCTCTACACAGTGTTAACAATTACTTTGTGATTTGAATAACTTATGGAATCTGTAACAGTAGACTATGTATACAGACTCTCATCAGGTACATATCAGAAGGATATAAGCAGGTCAGCATTGTGACAGGAATAAAGCTAGTGGCTCAAAAAGTTCCGGTTGGCTAATTTCAGGTGTGTTTATCAACAGTAATAGCCCTCTTTTACTTTTCACTTTGGAGCTAGTGCAAAAATCAAACAATAACACTCAAAAATCTTCTTAAATATTAGCTTTTTTCTTTTTCTTTTATTTTCTTTTTTTTGTGTGTGTGAGACGTTATTTAGCTATTAAGAATATGCTCAAATTGGCCACTACAACTGAACTATACCCTGACTTTCCAGCAGCCAAAGCAAAGAATAATCTCAGAGTTAAAAGTCAGTCTCCCATCTATGTTTACCACACTAAAAGTAAAGGAAACCTATCGGTGAATCAGGAGGAGCCCATTTCTGTTTGTCAGGCTTGAGTAATCTGACATGAGTTCTCAATAAAGGTGTATTTTCATTTCATTCCAATAATGGACATCGAAAGACAAAATGACCAGCATCTAATCAACAATAAGTTAGGGTATGCCTTAAAAAAACCAAAAGAGTGAATTTGGAGTGCTCTAACAAAGAGATGATAAATGCCTGAGGTGTCAGCTAATCCAGTGACCCTAACATGATTAATTCACTTTATATGCCTGTATCGAAACATCGCATGTACCCTATAAAGACATACTACTATTATGATCTCATAACAATGAAAAGTTTTTTTTTTAATTTGTAAAAAGATTGCGAAAACATCTTCCTCTGATTAATTAATTTCTTATATTGTTCCAAATAACAACCAAGAGCAATGTACAAAGGCCTAGGTGTCACCACATATGAGACTGAGTGGTGACTGTGTCAGGCACTGTGACAAGTGCTTTGCCTGTTTTAACTCATTAAATATTTACAACTAACTTAAAAAGTAAACACAGGATTTAAACGCAGGTAGTCTGGCTCCAGAGCCTGTGTCGTTGGTGTTGCTTCAAGGTGCTAACGTGACCTCTGGCATTTGAATGTGTGGCTTCTGGGTGATAAGATTTGCTGCAGGGTCAGAGCTTATCAGTACCAGAGAAGTGCAAAGCTAGCACACACCACAGACTCTTTCTCTAGATTCTAAAGTTTCAACCCTCTCAAATTCTTTTAGAGTTAGAAAACATTGTTTCCGACTTTAGAAGCAGAAGACTTCTAGAGGGGTTTGAAAAGGCGCATGTGTTTCAAGAAGGCTATTTGGACATCACCAGGCACTTAGGAAAAGGGCTTTGTTAAATCAAGCGTAAATGAGGTAGAAACATAAGGATTACATTTTCTTTGAAAAGCAAGGGTTGAAAATCAGTAGAATGATTAGTGGCAAGAAGGAACCCGCTACCCCAGATGGCTGAGTACATGTCCCAGTCCTAAGACAACGTCCATTTGAGTTCTGTTAGCTGTGGCAGAGGAAGGGCCGGCCAAAAAGTGAAATTTTAGGACACACAGGTGGTGAAAACACCAAAAGGGAATCCTGAGCAATAAAATGAAATTATAAAAAAAAATAGTGGGTGGCGCCTATGGCCCAAAGAAGTAGGGCATCGGCCCCATATGCCGGAAAGTGGTGGATTCAAACCCAGCCCTGAAAAAAAAAAAAAACCTGCAAAAAAAAATTTTTTTTCAGGAAACTGTTGTATGATTAGATACTCCCTGGTATGAAGGAAGTAAAGCCATATAAATGAACTCCCTGGGAGCGGGGTGGGGTGGGGGGGGGTGAGCAGCCCTCTTCTTTGTGGCTGTTTTAGTTGTTGTTGAACGAATGCTAAGCATGAGAGAAGAAAGCTAAGGTGAAAAGGGCAATTCTCCTCTTTAAACATCCCAAATCCCCATCCTCTGATGCAGCATTTGAAAAAATGTGTTCACATTTTGCTGAACTACTTTTCTGTTTATCCCCCCAAATTAGTGAATCCTTTTCCTTCCAGCTCTAAGTCTTCCTAGTCCTCTGGGCTCCACTGGTCTTCTTGGATCAGATTCTCCGCAAGGCCAGGACCCCTGGAATCTCAGCTCCATTTCCGAGGTATTTTCTGCAGGGAGGCAGGTTTGGCACATCAGCTTTTAATATATGGTGTGGCATTTGGTGGAGGTGGGGAGGAAGGGAGAGAGAGGGGAAGAAAGCAATTCTATTAGCCTAATCCCAAGTCGTGAAGCTTTTCTTTTTTCTTCTAAAAGTTATATAGTTTTAATTTTTACATCTTAATCTATGACCCACTTAAATTTTTTTTAGAACTTTGAAAGGGGTTACTTGTCGATTTAAACCAACATGCCCATTTACGTTTGATTCTTGGCATATAAGCTTAGAACTACAAGATATTTTTATCAGAAGTATATTCCGCATTTTGTGCTCTTTAATCAATCAACAAATATTTATTAACCATGGCATTTCACTTTCATTTCCAAATTCTGAGCACTTCAGAACAGTCCTGGTTAGGCAGTTCGTGCCTCCAGTTCACATCCCTGGATTCCATTGTCCTCACAGTTATCCCCATAGAACCAAAGCTATTTTCATTAGCAGCCTATTGACAGATAGACAATCAAGAAGCATGGAGTCGGAAAATGGGTAGCAACAGTCCTGTTTCTCTTTCTAGTAAAATTCCGTTTAATTCCCTCCTTCTCTCTCTCTCTCTCTCTCTCACACACACACACACACAGACACAAAGACTTCATCTATACAAGCAAAGTGAAGAACAAAATGAAAGTAATTGGTTGGATAATTCAAACTTTCAATCCATCTTAACTCTCCATCTTAACTTCACAGAGTTGAACGTAGAGCTTGGAGGAACTTAGAGGTCACCTTGTCTTAGTCCTTCATCTGACCATTTAATCAAGTTAACAAATACTATGCAACACCTCCCATGAACCACAGAGGCTTAGTGCCTGCCAGATGAGAAAATCAAAGTTCAGCCAAATGAAGGCAACTTCCCACAGCCTCGGGCTTACCCGGGGGTCCCTGAAATCACCATTCTCAAATTTCTGAAGTTTTTTCTGCAGCAACCTCCTGGTGTTTCTCCACTATGACCAGGGTCATAGCAGCCTGTCCTCTCCTCTCTCTAAAACAGTCCCAGAGTCCACGGCCATACCACCCTGAACGCACATGATCTCGTCTAAAACAATCCCGGACCCATTAGTGACGCAGGACAAGGGTATCTCTTGGCTTCAAGGAGTAAACTATAGCTCAGGGAAGTGGATTTGGAGAAAGAGACTGGATTTGGGAAATCAGTTTAAACAGAAGTTTTGAAAAGGAGAATGAGGTTTGGAGGATGAGGTAACTAGAAAGGAGAGGCCAGGAGTAGTGGTTTGGAAAGGGAGTTTCAAGAGGGGAGGCTATGATTTAGGAACTTTTTGAGAAGAGGGTCTAGAGTTACTGAGCAGGGAATAGGAGGAAGAGGGATGTGGTTAGAGATAAAGGGATCAAAAGAAAAGTTAGAAGAAAGAACAGTAGTTTTAAGAAGTGATTTGTAGATTCAGCCAAGATTTATTTGTCATGGGCTCCAGTCTACATTTCACATAGATATATTTCAAAACATACCTAAAAGAACAAAAGTGTAATTCTGAATATTATGCAGTGAGCATTTTTAAACAATAACTCCGCATGTTTCCTTCTTTAAAGTAAGTTTTAAATAATAGTCTGATGCATTGATGATGGTTTAAGAATACCCAGAGTTTTGAGGTTTTTTTCTCTTCTGATTGTGTCAGGGTGGAAATCCCATCTCTTTCAAAATAGCTTCAGGCAAAGCAGTGTGCATGAGAAAACTGGGATCCCCCCTGTGAAATAAAAAACCCAGCTTGGTGCATACAGGTGGAAGCATAAGCCGTGATTGTACATGGAATGAAAAGGCAATGCCTATTCTTAGGTTAAGAAATTACCAAGTGTGGCTTGGCGTGTGTAGTTCAGCAGTTAGGGTACCAGGCACATACACTGGAGCTGGCAGGTTCAAATCCTGCCTGGGCCTGCCAAACTACAATGACAACTACAACCAAAAAAAAAAAAAAAAAATAGCCAGGTGTTGTGGCAGGGGCCTATAGTCCCAGCTACCTGGGAGGCTGAGGCAAGAGAATCGCTTAAGCCCAAGAGTTGAGGTTGCTGTGAGCTATGACACCACAGCACTCTACCCAGGGTGACAACCAGACTCTGTCTCAAAAAGAAAAAAAGAAAAGAAATTACCAAGTGAGGGTCAAAAAATGGATCCACTCTCGAACCTGCATAAAAAGCAAGCCAGGGCGGCGCCTGTGGCTCAGTGAGTAGGGCACCGGCCCCATATGCCAAGGGTGGTGGGTTCAAACCCAGCCCCAACCGAACTGCAACAAAAAAATAGCCGGGCATTATGGCGGGCGCCTGTAGTCCCAGCTACTCGGGATGCTGAGGCAAGAGAATCGCCTAAGCCCAAGAGCTGAAGGTTGCTGTGAGCTGTGACACGATGGCACTCTACCAAAGGGCCATAAAGTGAGACTCTGTCTCTATAAAAAAAAAAAAAAAGCAAGCCAGCCAGCCACAATGGTCCTTAAAAAGTTTATAAAGGGTTTTGAGGGCTGAGCCAGAGAAAAGCCCTAGAAAAACCTCCAAATTCCCTGGCAAAGAAGAAAATACTTGGAACTTCAGTCACTCAAGTGGGTGCTCCCATGTATTATTTAAGAAACCTATGGGAGGCCAGGCCTATGGCTCACGCCTATAATCCTAGCACTCTCGGAGGCTGAGGTAAGTGGTTTGCCTGAGCTCACAAGTTCAAGACCAGCCTGAGCAAGAGTGAGAACCCATCCCAAAAAATATAGCCAGGCATTCTGGCAGCTGCCTGTGGTCCCAGCTACTCAGGAGGCTGAGGCAAGAGGATGGCTTAAGCCCAAGAGTTTGAGGTTGCTGTGAGCTATGATGCCACAGCACTCTTTTGAGGGCAACAAAGTGAGACTTTGTCTTTAAAAAAATGTCTATGGGTAAACAAATGTTCACAGCAGCATTTTTCATAATAGCCAGAGGGCAAAAACAACATCAATACCCACCAATTGATGAATGGGTCGACAACATCTGGAACATTATGGGACCATGAAAAAGAATGAAGTTCTGATACATGCTGTAATATTGAACCTTGAAAACATTATGCAGGCTCGGCGCCCATAGCTCAGTGGTTAAGGACGCCAGCCACATATACCAAAGCTGGCAGGTTCAAACCCGGCCTGGGCCTGCTAAACAACAATGACAACTGCAACAACAACAACAAAAATAGCCTGACATTGTGATGGGACCCTATAGTCTCAGCTACTCGGGAGGCTGAGGCAAGAGAATCGCTTAAGCTCAAGAGTTTGAGGTTGCTGTGAGCTGTGACGCCACAGCACTCTACCAAGAGCAACACAGTGAGACTCTGTCTCACAAAAAAAAAAGGAAAAGAAAACATTATGCTAAGTGAAAGTAGCCAGCTACAAAAGGGCACATATGTGATTTCATTTATATGTTAATAAAATGTCCAAAATGGGTAGCTTAGCGCTTACCAAGGGTCAGAGAGGAGAAATTGCTAACAGGTATGGAGTTTCTTTTGGGGGGTGGTTCTGGAACTAGACAGTGGTGATGGTTGTACTGACTGTATACTTTTAAAACACAAATAAAAAGAGATGCCCATGGACACATACTTCTTTCTGTAATTAAAACAAACAAGCCCTGATAGTTCTGTAGCTGGCACTTTCCCTGAGTGGGGACAGGTGGCATCACCACGCTCCTATCTCCACGCAAGGCTCCAACCAGACATCACGTCTCCCAGCACTGTATCTTTGCTCAAGCTGATACATACACTGATATCCCTCTCCCCTTTTCTGCCTGTCAAAATCCTTGACCTTGAATGCCACCTACTCCAGGAAATATTTTCCTTCTATATGAAGTCTCCTCTGTAAGCTCAGACTTTCTGTGGACACTTCTCCCACAGTCCCCAGCTTACTTCTTCCAATATTATAGGATTTGTGGGTGACGCAAATCTTGCCCTGCCCTGAGGCTACTTGAGAGGCACTTCTCCCCTGCTAGCCCAGAGCCCAGCACGTGCTACAAACTGAATAGAGTGGGTTCAAATGGCATTCAAAGCCACTATCGGAACATTTGTCCTGGCCTAACTCACCCTTTCTAGTGTCTTTGGTTATAGGGGATTCTTGTTTCTGTCCTTCAATGCCCTCTTCTTTCCACCGCGCAGGAGCAGAGAGAGGGGTCTCAGCGTCCCAACACACTCTACCCGTGGCCTCCTCTGCCTCTCAGATCACGCAAAATCTCTGATAGATGCTCAGGTTCTGCAGTTAACTCTGAAAATGATGAGGTCTATTTTATTCTGTTCTTGATACGTAACATTGGGTCATGATACCAGGATATAGGGCATTATTCATCTTTCCCACACACCTCACAGCCGACTGGCCTGAGTCGGAGCCAATGCATGTGTGACTGAGAAAAAGCAAGAAAGTTGTAGGAGCAGGAGAAGGGCCGCAGGCACTGGGCAGGAACAACAGAGTTCCTGCGGCCAGTTCAGCTGGCCAAGCCTGCTAGGGATGTTGATAGATGGGAGGGTGCCTCTGCTACAAGCTTATCTGTGGACAAAAACATTACATCGGTCTAGTTTATTCTTTTCGGGGGAGGGGGGAGTGATAATGGGGGAATTCATTTGTTTCAGCTTGGATCAAAAAGCTAAGCTAAAAGGCACATAAATAATTTTATCCCAATTTACGAAGTTTGAATTTACATTTCCCTCATTATTGAGGCAAATTGTTGAAAACTGAATCAGATATTGAATGCTAGAGGGCATTCCATTTGAAAGAACCATGTGGTGAATCCATTTGCAATATGATAGTCACATCATAGTTTATTCGTACTTGAGTTTAGGACTTTTGTGTATTAGGTTGTCTTCCGAAGAGGTAAAACTTTTCATAAGGGGTACGATCTTTGGACAATAGCTTACTTCTTATCACAAAAGAAACAGACTTTCATATAGCTTATACATTTTAAAGCATAAAAGAGAATATTCACTGAGAATCTATGATGTCTCAGTCATGGAAGCCACTTAAGTAATGTCTACATGAAGGATAGAATGGTAGGATGGTATTCCTACCATCTTAGAGCTGACCGCTATTAACTTGGTGATATCTATCCTTCTAGTCTTTTTCTGTGTGTATTTCAAGTGTACTGCTTTTTTTTATAAGCTGCTGTTTTCATTTAACAAGGTGTCATAAACATTTTCCAGACCACTAGCTAGTTGCAAACGAGCTGTATCTCAAATACTGATGCAAAGGCCTCTGAGTCAAGGGGCTGGGGAGAGAGCATTCTGAGTGAAGTTCCTCTATGCGGAGCTGGCATGACACTACATTAACATTTTTCCATCCCATCCAGAATTAGTAATACTAATATTAAGCTGAGAGAGGAAAATGCACACTCCCCCCAAAACAGGACTGCTGGAGCCAGGCCGTGAACACAGTACAGAAGGGTGTGTAACCTGTCAACTGTCACGCTCTACCTGTTGGGTGACCCAGCTTTCTTTTTTAAGACTTAGAGTACCTTTAAGCCTCAAGCCATGGGAGGAGCTGATGGCAGCTGGACTGGACCTCTGCCAACTGTGAGGAAAGATCCTCACTCATGCTGCACCTTATCACCTGGGGCTGATCCCATAGATAAATACTGGCTTCCTCCCTCACTACTGTCACGGCTTACAGACTCACGGTGTTTCAGCCAAAGTGATTGAGAGGGAACTCTGCTTGGGGGGTCCTGCAAGCAAACTCAGAGACTTATTATGTTATTAGTACTTTATGTGTATGCCACACGCACAGGAGGAGTGCAACTCAAAGCTGTTCTTCCAGTGTGATGTTCAGAAACAGTTGATATTCACAAATAAAAATGCCAAAAGAAAACTGTAATAGGTAAACAGATCTATCCTGCTCCTTGAATACATAATGGATTAGGATTTCTTTAGATTTGAAAATGTAGTTCTAGTAATTCCTTATGGATGTCAAAACCTCTCGGTTCCTGCCATTTACCAGCTATGTGACCAAGGGCATGTTCCTTAACTTATTACTCAGGTTCCTCTGTTACATAACAAAGATAATAAGTATGAGTCTATATCTATTTCAAAGAAGATGTAGTCCATATTGATGTGTACAAGCACATAGCACAGTGTGTAGTTGACCATAAGCACTCTGTGAATGTTAACTATTTTTATTGTCACTGAGATTGAGCTCTTGGAATTTTCGAGTGGTAAATTATGGGTGTCTGGTTGTGATTTGGGATTTGACCTCAGGGTCTATATCTTCTAGATAAAAACACATAGACTGGGCTGTAAGCAGTTCTTATACCTATAATCCCAGCACTTTGGGAGGCCAAGGCAGGTGGATTGCCTGAGCTCACAGGTTTAAGACCAGCCTGAGCAAGAGCAAGACTCTGTCTCTAAAAAATAGCTGGGTGTTGTGGCGGGCACCTGTAGTCCCAGCTACTTGGGATGCTGAGACAAGAGGATGGTTTAAACCCAAGAGTTTGAGGTTGCTGTAGGGTATGATGCCACAGTACTCTACCGAGGTGACAAACAAACATGCATGCTGCACCCAGTTTACCAGGGAGTCATCCCACAGTCACAGCTCTTTGCTCCTGTGCCCTCATTTTTAGGAAATTGGGATGAGAAGAAATAAACTATTTTCTGTGACAGGTAGTACTCTTGCTTAAAAAGAACAAAGAATTGATGAAGTGAGACAAACCCAATGTTATTTGTAAACTGACCCAGCTTAGTAGTTTGACAAGAAAGATGAGTGATCTGAGGCTTAAACAAACTTAAAGAATTACCTGTGGCTTTACATTTTTGGCCCCATCCCTGTGACCCCAGTAACTTGGAATGGCTTGCCTCTAAGCTGCTGACAATCTCAGAGAATTTGGCAAACACAGTGGACCACCTCCCTACATTGACCACGTCCTTAAATTGAACTAATTTTTGTCGACTGGACATTCACCACATGTACTCAATAGAAGACTGATCTCTATATTTTAACCACCTCTGTAAGTTGTATCTCGACCACTTGGACTTATGATACACAATGTTTATTTGCCCTCTATAACTTGACCAATTGAGTCCACTCTTCATCAAGGGACAGAAGGTGTGGACTTTGCCACTTAGTTGACTTATTTTTTCTCTAATATAAGTTCTTCTTTCATGTTTTATTACCATGCCTTGGATTAGGCCTAACGTCCTATTGTTTATCACATGTTGGGGAAGATTCTTTCAAAATGAAGGACAGAAAATAATTTTAAAAATAAAAAATAATAAAAGAAAATTAAAAAAGGAAAAAAATAAATATAAAGGACAGGTCTGAATGGTAGGTACATCCTACAATTACTAAAAAATTTTATAATTAATCAAGACACAATGGCCCAAAGGAAAAAACTCAAAGAGCTGACCTGGAAGGAAAAGGTTCATCTTTTACAGTTTCTGGAAAGGCCCAGTCAGAGACAGATGGTGGAACATCTTGGTGTTATCAAGACCAAGACCGTAGTTAGCAAAATTCAAAAATGTAAACATGAGTACATGGAAAGATATTGTAAGGAAAGTGGAGACCTACAGCAGAAAACAAGGAAAACTTCCCTCGAAGTCAATGAAGCCATGTTAAGCTGGTTCAAACAAAGGAAGGCAGTTAACACCCCAATCCCCAGGTCAATGATTCAAGAAGTTGCTAAAAAAAGTTCACACGGGAATTCAGGGTGGCAGATTTCTATGCATCAAGTGGTTGGCTCTGAGAAATTTAAACTGTAATGTAAAATCTCCCAGAAAGTCTTGTGTGGTGAATCCAATGAAGTTCCAGTGTGAAAGGATTTATCAAAAGTCCGCCAGAGGCTTCAAAGATGACATCTTTAACACTGACCAGTATGGATTCTTTTTCAAGATCGTGCATGACAGGAGTGCACGGGCCAACCGTGAGGAAAGACTCCATGAAGGGTGACAAATGTAAGAGTGGAAAACTTTCCAAAGAATGTTTCACAGTTCTGCTTTACATTAGCTCAACCAGAGAGGAACTAAAGCCCTTGGTGATTGGTAATCAGCAAACCACACACATTGGAGAACCTGAAGCCCCAAAGACCAAATGAAGAAGGAGAAACAGTTTATTCTACTGACAGTAGAAAACTGTTCTGGTCACTTGCAAGTGAATTATCCCACAAATATGACACTGAAATTTCTGCCTCCAAACATAACCTCAAAAATCCAACTTCTTGACCAAGGCATCATCAAAACATTTGAAATACATTACCAAGCCCAGCTCCTGCAGTGGGTCATTACTAAAAAACAAACCTGTGGTCAGCCATGGAAGCAACTTTATCTGCTGCATCAGTTAACACTCTGGGTGCTGTCCTCTGGACCAGTCCTTTTTGGAATAAAGTTTAGCCATAAACAATAAAGAAATGTTTCAAGGAAGTTGGATTTCTCACTACCCCAGAGCATGATGTTCTGGCCTCATCAATCCATCTCCCACGGCAAAATTCAAAAGAGTTGATTTTGAAGGTTTTGTTGCAATGGATGATGAGGTGGCAACCTGTAATAAACCTGACCCAGAAGCAATTTTCCAAGCGATTCAGACTAGAGTACAGACCAGTGTAAAAGTGCGCGAAGCAGCTGATGAAGTGGAAGAAGCAAGTGAGACACAGAAATTGCAGACCCAAAAAAAGAGGATGGTAGGTGTCTGATGATGCATTTAAAGTCATTTGCTGTGGGAAAATACCCCAGTGTAGATGATAAGATGCTAAGCCAGCATTGAGAGGGCTTTCTCCACTTGTGCTTGTCATAAGAATAAGAACAAGAACCAGGGCAGGATTGATTCTTTTTTTCAGAAAGAATAATTAAACAGTGAGAAAAAAGTAAATATCTTGGTTTTTTAATGATACTGTATGTCTGATTTTACTCTGTTATAATTGTAGATGATTTCATATGATATTCTTTAATAAAAGCTGTACAAAAAAGTAAAGTACATGTATGTATCTGTTTAGTAGGCCTGGTTCCTTATGTTGACCAGTTGGTTATATCCCTCGGGTGGTCAACTTACAAAGTTGTACTGTAGTTGTTGCTGACAAGTATACCCTCCCCTCTCCACCCTCTAGCAGGTGTATCTGACGGTGCCCACCCACCCAATGCTCTGTTCCTACCAATTCTACCCATTTGAATTTTACCTTGGACCTTTATGCACTTAACAGCGGGACTCAGACTGGATTTAATGTTCTTGTGACCTGGAGACTTCACATTGGTGGATCCAAACTCCCTGCATGGCCAAGGGCAGGGAACCTTAAGGACTCTGAAGTTTTTAGAGCGCAGCGCTGCTAGAAGGAGCATGAGAGCCTGGTATATACCATCCTATCTCACTTCCTTCTTACTGGATCAAAAGTCACAGAGAGCAAAGAAAGAATGATTCTCCTTGTTCATTACTGATAGCTACCTTTATCAGATCCCGTCAAGAATACACCTGCCAACTGTCAGTCAGGAATTACTTAGTGAAATTTTAGAATCCACATTCATGCCACCACCAAAAATTAAAAAACAAAAAAATCCGGGCAGCACCTGTGGCTCAAAGGAGTAGGGCACCAGCTCCATATACCGGAAGTGGCGGGTTCAAACCCAGCCCCGGCCAAAACCAAAAAAAAAAAAAAAAGCCTACTTTCATAAACTCATGAGTCTTACTCATAAAGATACCCCCCCCCCAAAAGATGATTTTATTACCTTGGATACCCCAGTGGACAAGACCTTCACTCAGTGTGTCTGTCCTTTTTCTTTCTGCCCTTCTGTCTTCCCTCCCTTCCTCCCTTCCTCCCTCCTTTCTTCCTTCTTCCTTTCTTTTTTCCTTCCTTTAGACATAACCTAAACTTTTTAGATATTATTTAGGCCCACAGGATTAACCCGTGCTAAGAGTTTTCTGAGATCCTTGCCTAGTTATGTACATCAGTCCCTCAACTCTATGCTCGTTATTTTGTTCAATAATGAACAATTGAAGGCACACAGAATGTGTTACAGTTTAAACAACATAAAGCTTATTGGGGATGTCTTCTTAAGCTGGAAAATGATCTACACCTTATCATCAAAATTGTTATTACTTTGTGCCTCATTACAGATGAGATAAAATATCTTGTTTAACATGTATTGAACAGTAATAATTATATCTGCTTGGAAATAACTCAGCTAGGGCTTGATAAAAAAAGATATTTACCAGTGGAACCACACTTCAGCTATAACAATTATACACTAAATATATCCTAGCATTATCTTATTTCATTGCTTGGCAGTACACACATAAGTTATAATATTTATGGTTTTCTAAAATCTACCAATGATAAGAAATGATCAGATGATTTCTGTATTTTCTTCCTTCCTTTTTTTTTTTTTTTTTGTTTTTGTTTTTTTTTTTGAGACAGAGTTTCATTCTGTTGCCCCCCACTGGAGTGCCCTGGCAACAGCCCAGCTCACAGCAATCTCAAACTCCTGCATGTGAGAGTTCATGTGATCCTCCTGACTCAACCTCTCTAGTAGCTGAAAATACAGGCAACTGCCACAACACAGAGCTAATTTTTCTATTTGTAGGAGAGAGGGGTCTCTCACTCTTTCTATGACTGGTCTTAAACTCCTGAGCTCATGTAATCCCCCTACCTCGGCCTCCAAAGTGCAAGGATTACAGGTGTGAGCCACCATGCCAGGCCAGTTCCTGTATTTTTCATTATAATTCTTTTCCTAATGGCTTATATTTTTATTGGGCTTCTTAGCTCACCAAAACTATTTCCAGTCAGAGGCAAATATTCAACTATTCTGGAACTGTCCTTATACTTTAAATCTTAGGGATAATTGTTAATATAAATTTTTCATTATCCTTATAATATGACAAATCTTATTGAGAGCTGAAGAAACAGTTAAATTTTAAAAATTTTAATTATGAATGATCAGGGAAGCTGAGACCCCCCATAAGCCATTTTTCTAGAATTTGGGAAGGAACTATTCCTCTGGGTGGCTCTTCCCTCCCCCACCTACATGCAGGAGTTGGGGAGGAGAGCACAGAGGGGATGTCGGTGCCCACTTGCCTCCCTGGGGGAGCACAGCCTAAATAACTGTGTCCAGCAGCTCCAGGAACAGGGTAGAAAAATAAGCTTATTACAGAATTACTGATCTTCAGAATAATCTGACCACTTCATATACATTGCTAGGACCAAACTCAAAAATGGGCATTCTGCCTGAATGATGATCATGAGTGTATTCTAAATTAAAAAGGTGGGAGAAGTGATAGAATCATGAGTTACCCAAATTCCTAAGGATATATAAAAGAGTAAAGCCAAAATTAAGTGACCTACCGCTGGTGTGGAAATCAAGGCCCACTTGCTTGTCTCTTGTGTTAGTTTCATGGCACTTCTCTTTGTGACCACTTTCTTTAAAGGAATTTCCATGGAGATGTAAATTGATGAAGTCTTCTCAGAAAATGATTTGGAAGTTAACTATTAGATATTTGAATATGCAAATTTTGGTGCTGGCAATTTCATTCTAAAAATCTACTCGAAAGAAATAGTCACACATAAACGCTCAGCACCCATGCCCAGCAGTGAGGGCGCCAGCCACATACACTGACCAAGGCTGGCGGGTTCGAGTCCAGCCCAGGCCCGCCAAACAGCAATGACAACTGCAACAAAATAATAGCCAGGCGTTGTGGTGGCGCCTGTAGTACCAGCTACTTTGGAGACTGAGGCAAGAGAATCGCTTAAGCCCAAGAGTTAGAGGTTGCTGCAAACTGTGACACCATGGCACTCTACTGAGGGTGACATAGTGAGACTCTGCCTCAAAAAAAAAAAAAAAAGAAGTAATCACACACATGCACAAAGAGTATAAGTATTACAACATTTCCAATAGCCAAAAGTTGGAAACCACACACAAGTTCATCAATAGTGGGTTGATAAGACAAAGTAATCCCACTTTGTGGAATACAATGTAGCCATTGATTAACAATAGTGATGCAATTCTATTTGAACAGAAAAGGAACTAGATCAAAGAAAATACATTAATGAAGCAAAAGAAGCAAGTTGCGGAAGAGTACGAAGCCCATATAAGAAAAATGAATGTGGTACATGAGTAGATGTGTGTGTGTGTGTCTGTGTGTATTCAGGAGGACATATTCCTTTTTTTTATTATTATTATTAAATCATAGCTGCGTACATTGATATGATCATGGGGCATCATACACTAGCTTCACAGACCATTTGACACATTTTCAACACAATAGTTAACATAGCTTTCCTGGCATTTTCCCAGTTACCGTGCCAAGACATTTACATTCCACATTTACTAAGTTTCACATATACCCTTGTTATATGCCCCGCAGGTGTAATTCCACCAGTACCCCTCCCTCCACTCCCCTCCCCCATCCCTCCTCTCCCTTTCCCCCTTTCCCCTAGTCTTAGGTTGTAACTGGGTTATAGCTTTCATGTGAAAGCCCTAAATTAGTTTCATAGTAGGGCTGAGTACATTGGATACTTTTTCTTCCATTCTTGAGACACTTTACTATTTAATTAAAAAAAAAAAAAAAGAAAGAAAGAAAAGGAAAAGAACAGGAAGTAAAAAAAAAAAAAAAGTGGTGATCCTCACCCTGCCCCATCCCAGACCTCTTAATGAGGCCTGTGAGTTAATTTGGGTGAAAAGGTCTTGGAAGTGATAACATGAGACACAGTGGCCAGGTGGCTGAATTGCTGTTAATAATGTGGCGTGCTACCTTTTGATCTTTTTTTCAGAAGTCAGCCTGGTGGTCCCTGGGTCAAATACACCCCGAAGAATCTTTTTTGTGTCCTCCAGACACAGAGGAGGCTCTCAGAAGTGGGGGAGCCTTGGAGGTCTACCTTGATTGTACGGATGGGGAGACTCAGGCCAAAAGTGAGTGAGGGGCTTTCCTTGAGAGCACACTGTGTGGGAGGGAGGGTCAGGGTAGATTAAATACACGGGGCTCCAGATTCCTAGGGGGGACAGTGCCCTGCACAGCCTGTGGGAGGCTTTCCAGGTGGAGGTGGTTCTGTCCACATGGCATGGGTCCATCAGTCTCCAGTTTGAGGCCTGCTGTGTGCATTGGTGGGGAGGGGCATTCTCAGGAGATACCAAGACAGGGGCTGACCCAGCAGCAGGAGGAGCTAGGACCTGCAGAGACCATTGTCACACATCTTAGCAACTCAGGCTGCACACAGCCTTCCCAATCCCTTCTTGGCACACAGACCTTTGGGCATGGCTGATTCCTGAGAATGAACCAGTTCATTCTGGTATAAACCTGTCCTTGTGTATTCTCAATAATCAAGGAGGGGGATTAAAAGTAAGTCAGACTTGCTACAAGTAAGTCAGACCAAGTCAACCCTCTGCTTTTACCTGCCAAAGTCTCCTGTCTCACTCAATCAAGGCCAATGTCCTCAGCACACCACCTGCTCTGCCCTGCACTCTCTCTGCTCTGGCCTCATTGGCCTCCCGGACTTTGCTCAGGCACTGGGAACATGCCCTCACCTCAGGGCCTTTGCACATCCTGTGTTATAAAACGGTCTTCTCTCATTCTCTCAGATGTGGGCAGGGCTCTGGCCCTCACCTCCTGCAGGTCTTCACCCTCCCTTCCTCCCCTCCTGTCATCACATCACAGCCTGCTGTATATTTCAGGTCTCTTGTGTTGATTGTCTGCCACTCCTGCTGTCCTCTAAATTCCACCATGGAAAGTATTTCTTTGTTGTTCCACACTGTATCCCCTGTGCCTAGAGCTGCACTTAGCATGTCCTCAGTCAATTCCTGAACAGAAGGGAAGGAAGAGGAGGAGGAAAGGAGGAGACGGACAGACGACCAGACGATGCTGAACAAGCAGCTGGTGCGATCCTTCCGGGGAGAATCTCAGCCAGACGGTGGGGTTCAGGCCTGGGTTTGAACCCTAACTCCACCACTCACTGGCTGTGTGACCTCGTGCAAGCTGCGTCTCCTCTCTGAGCTTCAGTCTTCTTCTCTGTAAGATGGGATCACAGCAGCACTTGCCACTCCGAGCTACTAGCGTCTAAAGCAGACAAGATTGGAAAGTGGCATCACAGTGCCATGGAGAACTCTCAGCAAGTGTCAGCTACTAGTGTTATGGACAAAGGCCCAACTATTAACATTAACACAGGCCAGGCTCTGAGCTGAGCACAAGGCATTCCAAGGTGACTGTAGACACAGTCGTTGGCCCCATGCAGCTGGAGGTCCTGGGGTGGGTAACTGGGGAGACTTGTGCAGGTTATGAGAACAAAATGAGGCAGGAGCTGTGACCAAAGAAGCCCAGGGAGCCCGAGGAGCCTGGGTCTGAAACTCACTTCCCTTGAGAAGATCAGGAAAGTCTTCTTGGAAGAGGTGGCGTCTAAGCTAAGGGCTGAAGTGCACATAGTAAATAGTCAGGCCATGTGAACTGGGAAGGAAAATATTCTAGATAGACAGCAAATGGCATATGCAAAGGCCAAGAGGTTTCTCAACCTCACAGCACAGGAATTACCACCCTCATTCTATAGATCCTGAAACTGAGCTCAGAGAGGTCAAACCACTTCCTGAGGTCACACAGTAAGGAAGTGGCAGAGCTGGGATTTGAATGGAGGGCATTCTCACTCTACAGCCTGAGGTAGCCTGACAAATGGGTGACCAGGAGAGACGGTGAGCACCAAGAAGCAGCCCTGGTCCCCACCAGGACTGGGTGCAGATGTGAGGGGTGGTAGGACGGACCACAGCCCTCAAATTCCACCCTGGCTAAGGAACACCCACAGTCCCCACCCGCAGGAAGGACAGTACCTCCATCAAGTCTATAAGCCACAGCAGCCGCTCCTGGGGGAGGAAGGGTGAGCAAAAGGCAAAAAGAAAAATAAATCAAATAAATATTAGGGAATGGGGGGGACACAGCAACAACCCAGTCCCCAAATGCGCGTGCGCACACACACACATGCAGAGTAAACATGGGTCTCCAAATCCTTTTTCTATTTACTGTGAAGGCTTTGGGCAGAAATAAAGGAAGGAGAGGGGAAGAAAGAGCCCCATTGTTGTAACTAACACCTCTCATGGTGCCTGCCTCCCTCAGGGAAACAGCTGAGTCCCCACTGCTCTGAAGCAATGACACTTGTCCCTGACAAAGGGCATTTAGGAGATGGTCATTCACCTTAGGGCAGGGCTAGGGCCATTAATCCCATTTGGCAGATGGAAAGGTAGGCTCAGAGAAGGGAAGTGAATTGTCCAAGGTCACATCTGCTAACAAAAGGCAGAACTTCAAGAGGAGCCTGTTTGGAAGCCTTGATCAGAGAAGGCCTAGATTTCAGGGAGGCCCAAGCCCTGCCACAGCAGAGCAGCTGAGTCTGTGAAATGGAGGTCTGAGCTGTGCACGTGGAGGGTACCTACGTGGGCTGAAGGTCACAGGAGCAGTGGCAGGTAGTCCCTCAGCCTAGTGCTTTCCAGAGCCTGCAAGTGTCCACGAGGCCCTGGATGCAAATCTCCAGGTGGTTTTCTTTAGCCAGGCAGTGGATGGTCAGAAAGAATTGCGGCTTCACCTGCCCTCGGGGTGTGGGCAGCTTTTGTGGGATGCTGGGACTAGCAGTTTCCTCCTCCTGGGCCCATGGGTATCCCCAATAAGCTGGGGGAAGTGAGGAAACTGAGGCACCAAGAGGTGAAGCAACCTTTCCTCGCTGACTCTCCTGCCTGGAGACTTTTCTTAGAGCCCACCTTCAGGATAGCATCTTGGTCAAGCTTAGTCCTAACCCTGACATGTGTGTGCTACCTGGTGGGTCATGGACTTTCAGGACACCCAATTCTCAGAGTGGCTCCCACCTCAGAAACTTGGGGAGGGGCTTAGGGACACCCTTTTATCTGTCCCCAAAGACTCCCTGCAGGGGACGGCCTCCTCCCGGCCCCTAGAAGTCCTAAAACATGAAACAGCCTCCGCTGCGGCCACGCTCAGCCCTAAAGAAATGCATGGCAACTTCTGGGCTCATCCTGGCAAGGGGATGAGCACCCTTGGGGATGGTGGGGATGGTGGGGATGGGGTAGAAGAGCAGAAGATACCTCTAGGGACCCAGAGCTAAAGGAAAGCCACACTGGGAGTTGGGATCTGCAAATGAGAGAGGCACACACTCCAGCTTGGGCTGTTTCCTGGCAGCTGTGAGCTTACCCTGGCCCGTTTACCACATGCGTCTCAACCCTGACATCCCTGCACCCCTGAGCAACTACCCCTGCTCCGGTTCACTGGGCCAACTAATGCTGTGTCCGTGTTGAGTCGAGAATCCACCAATAAGAGCACCCAGTTCAGCACCTGGGAGCAACGGTGCCTTAATGGTACTTAAGGCACTGCACTTCCATAGCGGAGTGGGTGGATGGTCCAAAGGCAAGAAGTGAGAGCGTGGAGGAGAATGTGAGGCCATCCCGGCCTCAGCCTTGCTCTTGCCACCACGTAGATGGATATCAAGGCATGTCCTCCTGTCCCTTTCTTGCAAAGGCCACCTAGGTTATCCTCCAAGCATCCTGGGAACAAAACCACACCCCAAGACGAACCAGATGCTTTTCTGGGAGATCTGGTGAGTCTGCAGAAAAGCCAAGCTTGGGGCTCTATAGGCAACAGGGTGGCCTCTCTAGGACAACAAAAAGCACGATCCAACTCCCCGTGACCACTGCCACTTACGGAGAGCTTAGCAGGAGCCGGGCATCCTGCCAAACAAACGCATGGCTGTGCTTTCTCATTTCATCCTCCCATGATTGCAATTATTTTTTCTACCTACCTAATTACCTGTTTTTTTCACCTTTCTCCCACAGCCCCCAATTCCCTAGACTGTGAGCCCTGTGAGGCAGAGTCATGTCTCTCTTGTTCCCCCGGTGTCCTGCATAGCCACACAGGCACTCAACAACCATCAGCTTTTTTCGGGTGAGGAGGAGGCTCAGAGAAGCCAGGCACAGAGCTGGTAAGTGCTGGGATATGGACTCGGACTGGTCTCACTCCAAAGCCTGTATCTTAATCCTGCCCTGGCTGCCAACCCAGGGACGGGGCAGGGGCAGCTCACCCTGGCCGAGCTGACAGTGGTGGAGGTGCCGTGGCTGCCTGTGGATGATCCTGTGTCACTGTAGGAGACCATGGAGTAAGTGTCCCCAGCCCCAGGACCTGGAGGCTGCCGTGCCTTCATGGACTCGATCTCGCGCCTCAGCACCAGGTGGTCGAAGCGCTCTAGGTCTTGTGGGGAAATGATGCCTCTCACCTCAGACAGGAGCGAGAACTGGAGTGGGGACAAGAGGGGCACTCAGCAGGTCTCCCTGATGTCCTCTCCTCCTCAACCCTCTATGGCTCTCCAGTGCCCTCAGGAGAAAGGCCAGTGCCTTTGCCTGGACCCTGGGCCCTGCATGATCCCTTCTGGACGCCTCCTTGGCATATGCACCTGTGACTCCCTGAACACACCACGTTTCACACTGCAGAGCCTGTGGTTGTCCTTTCCCCTCGAGTGCCCTTCTCCCTACTTATCTCTAAATCAAATCTTTCAAAATGTAACCCCTCCCAGTGGATTAAATCCTTCCTTTGTTCAGCTTCTGAATGTCAGACTCCCAGTACAGCAGTCGGGCGGTTCGGCACAGTCATCTGCAGGGGTGGGGGCTGTTGTGAGAATGACCATCCCATTTGTGAGGAGTTAACCAGCCCAAGATAGTGCCTGACATTGCTTTTTAAGGACAATTCAGGTGATTCTAAATGTGCACTCAGTGTTGGAAACCCCTGAGTTAGGGCCCCAATCCCAGGGCACTCTGTCTGTTTTCCCCAGAATGTGGAGCTTTCTGGAGGAGGGGCTGCCAGCTGCCTGTAGGATCTCAGGTAGACAGAGGGAAAGCCTTTGAAAAGCTGAAGCCAGGCCGGGGGAAAGTGTGGTCACCTTGGCGTGTGTGTTGAGCAACTCGAACAGGGCCATGACCAGGGCCTCCAGGGAGACGCTGCCGCCGCGGTACTCATCCAGGTAGTAGGCCATGGTGGCCCGCTCCTGCTCGTTCAGAAGGTGCCGGGCCTGCTCCTCCAGCAGCACACGTGTCTGGTTCCCCAGGCTGCTCAGGGTCACCTGGGAGCCAGCTGGGCCTTTATAAAACCCTGGCTGAAGGACAGAAAGGCAGAGGCCAGGAATTCCAAGCTGCTCTGGGACCAAGTGGCCAAACCCAGCCAGCAGCAGCACTGCAGAGGCCCCTCCCTCAGTGGTCTCAGCATGCATGGGAACCCCCACGGGACATCTTGACGGGGGCCCTCATCAGTCACACAGTGGTCACATGTTATCTCATCTCATCTCTGCAACCATCTGAGTCAAGCAATATTACTACGGTTCTTGTTTTATTCCTTAGGCTTCAAAATTCCTTTGGGAAACCAGGGATGATAATAGCACCTATATTTACAAAATATAGCTCAGACCTGCACATATGCCCCTGCCACAGCCCCTCCGATCACCAGCTGTCTCCCCTTTGGTGCCCTCAGTCCTGTCGCCTACACAGAGCTGCTGAAGCCATCTTGTGAAAACACACACCTCTCGTGTTGCTACCTTGCTAAAAGCCCTTCAATGCCATCCCATTGTTTCAGGTTAGAAGTTGAGTGTCTCAGCATGGCCCATGAAACCCCATGTGATCTGGCCATCCTTCCTGCTACTGTCTTGCTTCCAACACCACCCAAGGTCCCTTTTCTTCTATTTTCCAACAATCCAGGCCCTCGCTGCCTCAGGGCTCTGGCACATGCTGTTCCCTCAGACTAGCTCATCCCCTCTCCCCGCCTGTAATCCAACAACTTGTATTTAACATTTAGTTTACTGATCAAGGGTGTGTCGGCACGTAAGTGGAAGAGGTCTTTGCCCTCTCCCTCTCCCTCCTGCCCCATTGAAGTTAGGTGTCTCCTCCCTTATTCTCTCTTATAACTCCCAGCACCCAACTTGGCAGTACTGAGCATCTATTCCAATTACACATTTGCTTGAAGGTCTGTTTTGTTTTTAAGCTTCTATGAGGGTGTGACCTCCATGAACCCTGGTGGGTGGTGCCCAGAACCTGGTAGGCACACCGACTCTGTGGATGGTGGGGTGGGCAGTCAGGGGCTGCCAGATCAAAATGAGACAGAGTGTGCAAGCTGCTGGCACCCTCTGCTTGACAGGGCTCCCCCACTGAGGGGCTAAGAAGGAGCGGAGACACCCTAGGAGGAAGAATGCCTACCTTGTTTGTGCCCTCTGTTTTGAGATCTCCAGGAAACCTGTGGGGAGAGATGACATCTTCAGGGGTGTGCCTGAGTAGTTCAAACAGGCACGAGCAGGGAAAAGGCTGATTTGGAGCAGGCAGAGTGAAGCTTTCAGAGAGTCACACAGCATGGCTGCCGCTTGCCACCAGCTCAGTTTGGGGGCTGCTCAGGGTATATGAACCCCTGGACAGATGAGCAGCTTCCAGCCTCACCTCCCAATTAACAATGTGGACAGTGTACCCCCAAATCATCCAACGTGGACTCCTGCATTGTTGCCAACCTTCCATCACCAGTCAGGAGACTCAAGGAGTGGAGAGAAGAAATGGTGACTGACAGGTGACCTTGGGGTCTGGCCAAGCCCAGGGACAGTGGAGATAGGCAAACTGGAGATCCCAAATCCAACCTGCGGGTGCAGCTCAACTCCTGCCCATGGGGGCCCAGGGTGCCAGACTTCCTGATTTCTAAGGAATACCCAGAAATCTAGTTTTTTACATAAAACCAGATGTCCTTTTAAATGTTGGCAACCAATTTAAAACATGTACACTACTGTGCGGGTGAAAGGAAGGGAGGGCAGGAGAGAAAAAAAAGATTATTTGGGGTATACTTGGCCCAGGGGCCACCAGGCTGACTTCTGAAAAAAGATCAAAAGGTTAACACGCCACATTATTAGTAGCACTTCAGCCCCTGGTCACTGGGTCTCACATTACCACTTCTAAGATCTTTTCACCCAAATTAACTCACAGGCCTTATTAAGAGGTCTGGGGCGGGGCAGGGTGAGGATCCCCACTTTCAGATGAAGCAAGGAAGGACTGAGAATGAGTTAAGTGATGTGCCTAAGGGTGAATTAAAAATGAGAGCACTGGAGTATAGTTCAGCTTTGTAGGGGGAAACCAAGGCCAGGAGAGGACAGGGAAGGATCCAGGTCACGTCCTGGTGTTGGGACCCCAGGCTCTGAGAGCTGGTGTGGTGGTGGGATTGGAGGGGGCTGTCTGTAGCGCTCAGAAGCCTGGGAGTCTACAGGTCAGAGTGACCAAAGTGGCCTGACCCTGCTGTGTTCACGGCAGTCTCCTCAATCCGGGAGCTGGCGATCCACTTGGTCTCGTCCACGGTGGTACGGGCGTGGGGCAGCCTCCCGACGTCCTTCACCGTCAGGATGAGGTGCCGAGACGACTTGAGCAGCTGGACCGCCTCATCGTGTAGGATGCTGAGAAAGCTGCGCCCGTTCACCTCTAGAATCTGGTCCCCAACCTGCCAAGACCACCATAAACACAGTTGCCTTGCCTGACTGCAGAGCACTAACTCACGCTAGAGATTCCCAGCCCCGAGCCCAGCACACAGTGGGAATTCAATAAAAAAAAAAAAAAAAAATCATCAGATGATTAAGAAGATGTGGATTCCCAGCCTTCCCAACTCCAGGACCATCTCCGCCACAGCCCAGTGAGGATAAGCACAGCACACCAGCCTAGTTTGCTCCTTAATATGTTTCTCCTGATTAATATCCCAGTATCCTAAGCCTCAGGAAACTGAGGCTCAAAAAGGTTAAACACATAGATTGTGACCACAGTGCTAGTGAGGACGAGCGCTGGGGTCAGGCTGGCCCCAAGGCCTATCTGCTTTCTGTTATTGGGCTTCCACCAGGAGCTCTGTTTTGGGACCATGTGGTATCATTTCAAACCCAGTGTGTCCAAAGCTAAAACTTCCTTCCCCATCTGTAGCAGCCACATCTGGAAACCTGATCCCATCACTGACTCTGCCTGCCCTCCCTGGAGTAGAGGCTTCAGCAAGTCTCTTCCTCCAACCCCAGCAGCCCCCATCTCCGGGTCCCCACATCTTCCCTCCTACAGTCCTGAGCCAGCATCTTCCTCACTGTGTATTTCCATTTGAGCTGGCCATGGTGCCGGACTAAGTTCATCAACTTTTGGCTTTCATAACTAATCTGTCCCTGCTTAAAAGCCTACAAGGCCCCCCATGATTTAAGAGGCAGCAAAGTGCTATGGCCAATGGTTTTGAACATTATCAGACCTAGGTTCAAATCCTGGCCCTGCTATTTTCATGCCATGTGACCTAGGGAATCCTGTGTCTTCTGTGCCTCACTTTCACAGCGTGTAAAAAGGGGATCCTAGTCTATAGTCCCAGAGATTCAGGAAGCCGAGGAGAGAGAATCCCATGAGTCTAGGAGTTTGTGGGTACAGTGAGCTACGATGATGCTACTACACTTCAACCTGGGTGACAGAATGAGACTCCATCTCTAAAGGGGGGGTGGTGTCCTAGCCCAGGATTTTCCTTTTCCAAATTCCTATAGTCATCAGCACCTGTTTGCCAATGCCACACAGCAATATCTGTAATCCCTTCTTCCTTTCTGTGTCTCTGAGCTCCAGGGTTGAGGAACCTAGGTCCCTGCGGAATCAGGCAGCCTCCACCCCCACCCCCTGCCAGCCAGGGTCCCTATAAGGAGCTTGAGATGAGACTCTACACCTCATTCAGGGCTTGGGATCCAGCAAGTGCATAATAACAAGTGCTTACCCACAAAAGTGTGGATAGTGCCAGTCCCCACCTGGGGAAGGGCCTCAGCAGCCCCCTCCTCGCCTTTCCCTCTGATGCTAAGAGGCAGAGCTGCAGTGAAGGCTGGCTCTCCAGGGCACCCAGGCCTCTCTGAGAGTGACGAGGAGACTCACGCCTGCCAGGCCCAGTCGCACCCTCTAGCTACACAGTCTCCCTCCATGGCAGCTCCACCTCTCAGCTCTGAGTCCTCTCAGCTGCTACCCGCTGCTCTCAGCTAGAGCCAGCTGCACTTTTCATCCGAAGTGGTTTGTTTTCTTAAGTATCCCCCTCAATAGCTTTCGCTTTTGTTGCACTAAGAGAATCAATTTTAATCTTCCCTTTAACACATTTTATTTCATCCAGGCGGTGTAATTAAAGGAACTGGTGTCTGAGAGAGCAGATATGTAAGGGAAGCCTTTTGAGTGCAGGCCTTTCCCCAAAGATCCAGGCTGGGCGCGGGGTCTTGGAGGGGAGGGGACAACTTAATTCCAAGAGCATCGACCTTACCTTCTATGAGGCTGGGAGGAGGTTGCTGGATAAAGTATAACATCCCCAAATAAACTTGAATTGCAGATAGACAACAAATAGTTTAAACATACATGTATGCCCCGGACACTGCACGGGGCATACATCAACTTACAAAAAGTATTCATTGTTTATCTGAAACTCAAATTGAAATGGCATCCTGTATTTTCATTACATAAATCTGGCTACTTCGTGGTGTGTTGGTGGCTCTTATGGGGCTGATTTAATGCTATGGTTTCCAAACTTCACTCCTTCATCCTCACCCTGAGCCAGGCACCTGTCACTAATTCAACCGGAGTCCCCGGGATTACCCAGCATGCCACTTACCTCAGCCTCATCCTAAGCATTAATATCTGTGAAATTACAGGTTTGCTGTGCTAATCACATTTCCCTCCTGCCTGTTAAATATGTGCATCCCTGTGAGATTTGTATGAGGCAGCGCCCGGTGGCTGTGCAATCTAGCTGGGGAACAGCCAGGAAATGGGAGTCATTCTTGGGAAAACCTGACTTTCTGGGGGTGTGAGCCCATCTTCCCAGTCTCTTTTCCATCTTTTCCTGTCTCTTCCTCTCCAGGGCAGGGGTGTCCAACCTGCATAGTGGGGGCCACATGCTGATTTTGTGAGGACTTTTTTTGTTTATCTCTGGTGTCAAATATCACGAAAAGTATGCACAGACCTTTTTATGGCTAATCAGCTTTCATTAGTGTTTGTACATTTACTGTGGGCTCAAGACAACTCTCATTCTTCTAATGTGCAACAGAGAAAAAAAAAAAAAAAAAATTTGGACATCCCTGCTCCAGGGCCTACTTTCAAACCATTTCAAGGCCGGGTTACTTCAGGGTAGCCACAAGGCCTTCCCAGCATCTGAACTGGTCTAAGTTACTCCCACTTTTCTATGTCCAGATCTCTCTCATTTTTTTATTTTTTTATTTGTTGGAAAGCTTGCTGAGGTCCAGAACCTTGCCAGGATAGTTGCCTATGTGCTCACTGCGATGGACTTTACACACCACTTTCAAACAGGTCCGGGGCCTCCCCTGCTGCCCACAGCAGCCCCGGGTGGCCAGTGAGGTGTGCACCTCCATTCTACCCTACAGCCCCTAGTTTTAAAGGCAAGCAGCCATGATAAAGTGGCTGAGTAGTCCTGCACAACACTCAAGTACCCTTTGAACCTCAGTTTTCTCATCTGGGAGATGGGTGGGATACTACCAACAATTCCCAGGTAGCTGTGAGAATCAAATGCTTCCCTTCCATAGGGAAGAGATGGATTTGGAGACGCCAAGCCGCTTGCCTGACATGGCCCAGCATTTGAGTACAACCCTCTCATCTTCCTACTACCCTGTGCCACCTTCATCCCAGCACCATGTTGGCACATAGGAGATGTGTGGTAAATGGTGAATGGATGCAGACCTACCCTTGCGCCACTGTAGGTCTCACTTCTATTTGTCTCCCCTTTATCCTCAGTCTGTGGGATGTGAATTTTGATGTGTTATTTTCACAGGTCTTAATCTCACTCTTTCCCAAAGAGAAGCCAGAGCTCTCTTTGTTTATTGCAATGTGGCTTTTTCTTATCCACTGAAGCCAACTGAGATGACACATAGGTAAACAAGGCCAAAAATAAAATAAAGAGGCAAAGATGCTGCCTCTGTCAGGGCCTTCCCTACAGATGGGGAGACCGAAGCCCAGAAAGGACAGGGACTTGCCCAGGGCCACAGCAGAAGGCAAGGGCAAAGCCCAGCCGCTGGGGTTGCCATGAGAACTCTCACAGCCCCCAGGACTCTCTGGGGCAGGACAGAGACAGGTGCAGAGCGTGAACGAGGGTCTGAAACTGCACAGCTCACCTGGGGGGCGGTGATGGGGAGGACACAGGTGGATAAACAAATAAAGGCAGCTTGATGTTATTTGCCACCACAGGTGTACTGTTTATCACTGTTGATGGAGGAGCGGAGGGTCGACTGTGGAAGGTCCTTCATCTTAGGGTGGGAAAAAGACTCCTCCATCAGCTACATCCCTGCAAATGACAGGCTTGTGTTTGGGATGTTCTGAGGACAGCGTGAAGGGGCCTCAAAGAGGACAGGACACTAATCTCCCTGAACTTGGCCGACCACCAGGAAGCAAGGAGCACACTTCCCTGAGGTCTGAGGCGGCCCCAGAGGCAGTGAGGAGGATGCCCGAGGGGCAGTGTGAGTGCTCAGCCAAGCTTAGTCAAAAGTCCCTCTTACTGTTTAAGAGACACAAGGAAAATAATTTTACCCTTCCCTCAAAACGGGGGTAACAAGACTGCCAACAGCTACTGTGTTATGCAAACCACACAAAAGGCCATCTGTCGTGTGGTTCTGAGCACAGATCCAGGAGTCCAGATCTGATCCCAGACTCTGCCACTCGCTCACTGTGTGACCTTGGGTAATTTACTTAACTTCTCTGTGCCTCAGTTACCTCCTCTGGAAAACGGGAATAAAATCAGTACCTATCGTGTAGATGCACTAATACACTTAACCATCGTGTCCCCAGCACCTAAAATGGTGTCTGGCACAGAGTGGGTGCTCAATGAATATTTACTGAACGGACACATAGAAAGTACGTAAAAGAGTACTTAGTATACAGTAAGTGCTCAATAAACGTTAGCTACATTTCTGAAGAACCATGCTTACCCCTGACATCACCCTCAATCATTCACCAATGAAATCTTGAAATTCTACCCCCACATTTCCGCCTGCCTCCTGCTTAGGCCCTGCCTCTCTACCTTCAGGTGACCAGTACATGTGACCCATCTAGCACAGACTGCTACCCCATTTTACAGATGAGGAATCTGAGGATAAAAGTGGAGTCCTAATAGCTGGGGTTTGGTCTTCGTTCTGGCAGCCAGAAAACATCCTGCTCAAGCAAGTATGAACTTCTCCTCCAAGAAAAGCCAGCCTGCTCTCCCCCCATGTCTGACCCCTTTCAGCCCTGGGCTTCGTGCCATGCACATAGCAGGCAGAGTATTCATGCTTGAGGAAGGGAATTAGCAAGAAGAACCTATGATGTCTGCAAACAACTCGACCCCTGTGCTGGGTCTAGAGATAGGAACCCACCATCTGGGGCTGCGTGCACCAGTGCCAGCCACTCAGGGAAAGGACTCTGGAAGCATCCAGCTTCTGGGCTGCCTGTGCCACCTTCCCAAGGCGGTACTAAAATGTATTTTGCATCTTCAAGAAAGGACCCCATTGATTGTGGCATTATCACAATGAAAATTCAAATTATATTATATTATTGTGATTAAGAATCTTTAATAGTTGTCCATGTAAGATATAAAACTTAAATGGGCTTTATTGTTGTTGTTGTTCAGTATGAGTCAACAATGCAGTTTTAATGAGACATTAGTTTTTCCCTATAGTTCAGAAGTCAGTAAACCTTGTCCATATAATTCCTCTTCTAGGTTTATACCCAGAAGACCAAAAGTCACAATATAACAAAGACATCTGTACCAGAATGTTTATTGCAGCCCAATTCATAATTGCTAAGTCATGGAAGACGCCCAAGTGCCCATCGACCCACGAAT
>CAUYPK010073919.1:0-18569 GCA_963574355.1 Loris lydekkerianus
CACTTGGTTCGTAGATCATTTGACACATTTTCATCACACTGGTTAACATAGGCTTCCTGGCATTTTCCCGGTTATTTTGCTAGGACATTTGCATTCCACATTTGCCAAGTTTTACATATACCCTTGTAAGATGCACCACAGGTGTTACAAAGACCTCCACATAAGCTTCTAAATGAGTTTTTATCCACCATTAAAAAAAACAAGAAAACTTCTGACAGAAAGCAAATCATCATAAAGAAATTACTTTTTTAAGCAATATCTACAATTCTACTTAATTCTACACTATGTAGTAAGTCATTTTTGATCTCAATTACGGCTAGAAATCTAGCTCCAGACCCATACTTCAGATGAATACATACCAAGTCTTTCCAAGGGCAAGAAGACAGACAGACACACACACAAAATGTACAGAGAAGACTTTAGGCAATGGGATTTCAGGCTAACCTGGTGATCTTACCGTTCAGGATCTGTGCTATATTTTCATTCAAATCAACTATAATGCTCTGGCACTCAGCTGATTGCCCCAGGATCATTATAATTCCCTAAGCAATGGATAGTGATAGGGTAGAAACAGAACAATCCTGTGCAGGTACAGAAATAAAATACACATCACAACCAATAAAGGGAAAATAAAACCTAGACAAAAAAGTCTTTTCTCAGTTTTCTTCAAATCTGAGGATACAATCATGAAGACGGAGAATGACTAACAATTTTTTTTTTTTTTTTTGGTTTGATCTACAACACTACTCGAAAGGACCATTTCACAGTTTTTAAAACAAACTATGTAATTTGTTCTGTACAATGTTTTAAAAACCGATAAAGCATTAAATTTTACTTTAATTTTTCAGGTACAAAACTAAGAATGATAGGAGTGAAATGTCAAAGTTAACAGTCATAAAACTTAATAAGGGGTGGAACAAGAGGGCTTCCATCACTATGGATGATGCTGTTCAAGAGGGACCATAAGGCTCAGAGCTGTCAAGGGCTTTCATGTTTACATGGATGGAGCTGGAACACATTCTTCTTAGTAAAGTATCTCAAAAATGGAAGAAAAAGAAAATGTACTCAGCCCTACTATGAAACTAATTTATAGCTTTCATATGAAAGCTATAACCCAATTATAACTTAAGAATATGGGGAAAGGGAGGGGAGGGGAAGGAGGGAGGATGGGTGGAGGGAGAGTAATTGGTGGGATTACACCTACAGTGCATCTTACAAGGGTACATGTGAAACTTAGTAAATGCAGAATATAAATGTCTTAACACAATAACTAAGAAAATGCCAGGAAGGCTATGTTAACCAGTGTGATGAAAATATTTCAAATTGTATATAAAACCAGCATATTGTACCCATGATTGCATTAATGTACACAGCTATGATTTAATTAAAAAAAGAAAACATGAAACGAAAAAACTATGACTCTAAACTCAGAGTCCCCACATTTCAGCTAATAGATCTTGATCCTGATTTACACAAAAGCATAACCTAGACAGCTTTCAAAATGCTGATGCCCAGAGCCCATCCTTGAGCAATGAAATCAGAGAAGGGGCCTGCACATCAGTATTTCTTTTATATATATATGCATAATATATATAAATATGCATATATATAATATGCATATGCATAATAAAATAAATATGCATATGTAAGAGTGTGTGTATATACATATATATGTGTGTATATATAAATGTGTGTGTATATATATATATATATATATTTATATTCCCCCCCACCCCCTCAAGTGATTCTACGACACAGCCAAGGCTGCAACTATTCACACTATATCATGGATTTCATGTGAATGATTGATGTCGAAAGAGTCAACCCTCAAGTTTTCTGACCATTTTTAATTCCTTGTACTTACATAATAAAACCAAGATAAAAGTCGTCCTCTGGGTTGGTAATGGCTATCCACAATGACCAAGAGAGTATCAAGCACCATGGAAACCCACTCTTTCATTGAAAGGAAATTAGGCTGAAACTGCAGATGAAGAAAAACATAAAATGATAATGGAAAAAAGAAATTCAGGGTTCAATCAAAGTGCTGGTATCCGAAACTAAACTTCATCTGCTTGGACTATGAACATGCACATATGAGATTACTAGGTACTTAATGAATCCACATCCTCACCTTTTTATGCAAGACTTAGCAGAAGTGAGAGGATGGGGTCTGCAAAATAGAACTATCAGAGCCCTTTAGAGCTTCTGTGTTCAGTGGGTAATGGGGAGAATAAAATGGAGGTTAAAGGGAAAGATGTGCAAAAGACAATTCAAAATTTCACAGTCCTATGACTTATTATTTCACAAAGGCAATAAACAGCCTTCAAAAATTTTGATTAACATCTTTAGGATTTCTGCTCACTATTACCTTTCAGTTAGCATTCAAGAATTTTGACAATATTTACTTTGCTATTGAAAAGTGAGGTAGGAAAACACAAATAAATAGCACATGAAAGAGAATGCAAAAATAATAAACCCTACTTGCTGAAGAGAAAACTTGGCTATAAAAATCACTCATGACCATACATGTCAAAAGAACTCATTAACTCACATGTTCAGGTGGTGCAAACTATCAAGATCAGTCTAGTCTTGAGTATCTCCTTGGGATTAATTGCTTGAACCAAACAGGTCTCTGTCTTAAGATTTTAGGTTGTAGAGTTGGTCATATGCAGATTTGAGTGATGTTTGAAAATTTCCATCTTAATCTGATATGAGGTCTTGAGCTTGTTTTGAGTACAGGCAGTCCCCAGGTTATGAATGAGATAGGTTCTGTAGGTTTTTCTTATATTTAATTTGTACATAAGTTGGAAAAGGTACATTTAACTATAACCTATAATAGCCTCTGTAAGTGTGAGTTGTACATCATTCAGATGTTTATAACTTGGGAACTGCCTAATATCCAATGGTAGGATCATCAAGAATAAAAGCAAACCCCATTTTTGACTTCTTAATGTGGGGTCTTGAGATTGAGTAAAGTAGAGCAAGAGAGCCTGGAACTAAAACTCCAGAACTAGGATTTAACTGGAGCTAGACCCTCAGTTATTACTGGGGCAAACAACCTGTATAACTGGTCAGTTGGCATAAATAACACCAACATGAAGGGACCATAGAAAGGGAAATTAACTTTCCAGGCTGTAATCTACTTAGCATGTTGCCTCTGCTAAAGTACTCCATAGCTCTTTCAAGAATAGGATACATCTTCCTCCCTATAAAATTTCCATCATTAAAGTAAGATTCCAGGCTTAATGTTAAATTTTCAATGATAACTATATTGTTATCATTCCTGCCTCTTGACCTCTTTCCTTTGTCTATATGTAATATATATTTGTGGCTTTTGCCAAATAGCACCCATTCTCTGTTTACAGGTAATGCATCCTTTGGGGCAGTGGTTCTCAACCTTCCTAATGCCACGACCCTTTAATACAGTTCCTCATGTTGTGGTGACCCTCGACCATAAAATATTTTTGTTTGTACATTTTGCGGTGACCCCCCCAACCATAAAATTATTTTTGTTGATAGTAAAAACAAAAAATTTTATGGTTGGAGGTCACCACAACATGAGGAACTGTATTAAAGGGTCATGGCATTACAAAGGTTGAGAACCACTGCTTTGGGGAATTCCTCTGTGCTACTACTCGAAGCTTAATGAAATGCCCAGTTAAGCTAGCTGTCCTACGTTACCTAATGGGTAGGCCTAGGACCCGCGAAACTCTGAATTTTAATGAGTAACGCGAGGTCAGTAAGTGACTGAGTCCATCTATCTCCTTCGAGGTAGTCTTGCCAAGAGGCTTCATTAGTATGTATTCGTGGACTCCTCAAGTTGTCTTGGTTCCTGCTCTTCGCAAAACATGTTTTTTAATCTTTGCCTTCAATTTCATGGGCTTCCAGATTCCATATCCTTCTAGGCCTCTTTTTATGGAAATGAGTCAGCATCAGTTTCTTAGCTCATAACCAAAACACTCCACAAAGAAAAAAAGGTACAGATGACCCATAAGGTACTCCTTGAATACAAAGATAACTTTTACAGCAGGAAGTGACGTTGATGCTGACAATAATGGTTTATTAATGAAAGTTTGGTATCTCCAAGCCTTTCTGCTTTACATATTATTAAATAATTCATTTGACCCTTACGATAATCCTATCTGGTAGGTATTCCTATCCCCATTTTAAAGATGAAGAAATAGGCTCCAAAAGGAGAAATTACTAGAAATAGGACATAGAGAGAGTAAGTGGAAATAACAGGGCTCTCCCATTTCCCATATAAAACCTATGTTTTATACATAACTACTCAGCTATATTGTCTCTAGATAATGATTGCTACCAGATAATGAGGCTTAAAACAAAAGTAAATCCATGCCTTTTTATTTTGACAGATATGAATTATCTGAGAAAGTACATTGGAAGCGAACATTGGCCAGCTCACCACATGTTTAATTAAAAAATAAATGCCTTGCAAAAATGAATAGGTACTTTGTCATTGACATCTGCAATTAAAATGCAAAGTACAATTTTTTTTCAGTCAATAATCACTGCTTATTTATCATTTTTTGACAGCATTGTTTACTTTCAGTAAGATGTAATCACAAAAAACAACCCCTGTTGCATAAAATTGGCACCTTCAAATAGAAATGACCACTTGACTCTGATGAAGAAAGCAAAACAGAAAAGCAGCAAAGAGTCATGAAGACATTAAAGCTTATAGCATAAAGGCCCGTGAAGTAGTGTAACTTGGTCCTGCAATCACAGAATCTACCCTGTAAACCCAGGGCTAGGCGACTTATAGTGGCACAGCCGGTTTGAATCACCCTAACTCACCTCAGGGGCCTCGCCGGAGTCTGAGGAGAGACTGGCTTCGTGTCTGGATACCACGACAACAAGGCTGCTTAGGGCTAACAGGGCATTGCCTTTCACCACTGGACTCTCCCTGTAGAAAAAGAAAAAATTTCCCAGAGAAGATTTCCAGCATTAATTAGGATAAGAGGAAAGGCTACTACAGGAGGTTAGATGAGGTCACACAGCATTGCCATTCCTTCACAGAGCCTCAAAGCTGCAGGTCTGCTGGCACCAGTAGCTTCTTTCCCTCCTTCTGACACAGGGACAGATTTTGAACTCTCCTTATCAATGGATGGTCTTTATGCCTTTTGGTAACTTAAAAATCCAAGCTCATATATCTAAACTTTTTCTTCTTAAAGTTTTTATTTCATTATTTGACATTACATTTTGTAAGGTGTGTTATCTTTGGCCAATTTAAAATTATTGATTTCTTCTGAAAGCACAACCAAGGACAGTTATGTGAACAAGCTTAGCAGTAGAGAACAGCCTCTGGCTTTTCTGAAGCTCTGGTGTGCTGAACTGGCTTCCAGCACGCCACTCCAGACAGCATACTACTCACAGATTGGCACACAGTAGCTTTTCTCAGTCATTACTATCCCATCCTTCTTTCTCTGAATAAGCCAAAGCTATCAACCTTAAATCAGTTTATAATACAATTTGGAGACCCCAGATAAGATGCGAACAAAATGACCTGGTTGTACACTATTTGGACCGAGAGCTGCCTTTTTATATCATCTAAATGGTACTCTTCTAATATTTGCCATAAAATCTTATGTTTGACTACGAATTTAGCATGAAGAAAACCAAGTCTTTTAAATATATTTACTACTTTAAAATGCACATTTAATATCATTACATAATTCCAAGCTGACTCTACAGAATAAAGTCCCTATGGGACACCGACAAGTTTGTACAAGGTGCTCTTGGCTTGCCAGTTCTGTCGGAACAGAACTCCGGCAGTACAGCACGTATTCCATAAGACAGCTCCATTCGCAGCCCCACAATGTGTTTCCCATAAATACAGAGAACATTTTGCAAAATCTAGACTTGAGACCTGAACTTGAATTCAGCATATAATCCAAGAATCACTCACTGTTGCCTCAGTGCATGACTAGAACAGATACAAGGGATGAGGAGATTTTTAACCCGGCTTCCAAGCAGGTCTCATGTCTCCAGTCCCAAGCCACAGTCAAAAGTAAACACATGAGTCGGTGGGTATTAAGAGGTTAGTGTACACATGCGTTTTTGTGGTTTTGCATTTTTCCTTCCATTTGGTAAGGAGAGGACTTAGGATTTGTCATTGTTAAGTCCTTCCATCTACCTATTCACCCATCTCTCCTTTCTTCTCTCTGTCCCACCTTGGGTGGTGAAGCTTGAAGGCCTGCTCTGCACACTTGGTATTTTGTTCACTCCCTCCTCAGTTTGTTCCTCTGTGAGGTCTGTCATAAGTAAGACAGCAACATTTATATTGGGAGACCCAGGAGAGAAAATGGGAAGGGAGCCTTGAGGTCTAAGCAGATGGGTCCAACCTAGCTTTCGCTAGAGTTCTGCATAGAGGATTATTGAACATTCACATAGCCGATAATAAACTGCAAGGAAGCAAAGTGGGATTTGGGCATTCCTAGGTCCCCTAGCCCTAAAATGATTCAACAAAAACAAAGTGAAATCTTTTATTTCCAACGTATTTTTTCTATTAACTGAGAATATCCTGAGGCCTGTCCTTAGTGGTCATAAATCTCTAAAGTTGGATTTTTAAAAGTTTTAAATTCTCAGCAATCTGAGAAATTAGACCCCCAGTTTTTATCACCCTGCAAGGTCACCAGAAATTGGGTATCAACTATCATAAAACAAGGATATTAATGAAAAAGATAGCATTAAAAGTATCTTTTTAACCCTGAAATCCTAAAGGAGAAATTAGCCTGAGTTTTAAAACGGTGCCAAAAATAATTTTATTTCAAAAGTTTCACTGGCCTTGACATACTTGAGTATGCTTTGTTCTTGAAATATGAAGAAAATTTATTTAACACCATTAGTAATTAGTTCTTTGGTTGCGGACAAAACGCGTATTTGGACATTGATCTCTGAATTAAAAAAACTAGTTCACAGTGTACACAATGTATCACTAGGCCAAGGTACACATTTCACAGAGGTACCATGACTAACTCTTGATCATCCTCACATTCCCTTTATGTCTACAACATGACTTATGAATGGAAGGCACTCAATACCTATTTAGTGAAACAAATTCAGGGTGTAGCTGGCCGGGTAAAAGTCTACAACTGGTTCAGCAGAAACTTACCACCTTCTTGTGCAAATAACTATATAACTATCCCCTCTCACTCAAACTGCAGCGACTAATTTGCATGGTAACATGTCAGCATCAGGACAGTATTTATCTAGGCAACACCACTTGCATTTTAATTAAATTGTCTTCTGAAACAAACTCATGTCATTAACCTAATTAAACAGCATAGAAGGAAGAGTTACAGTGATGCTTTCTTGGGGACAAAGTATTACATTACATATTAGTAAAGTGACCCAATCCTTTGGGGATTTTTATCTTCACGTTCAAATCTATTTAATTAATAACAATGAAAATAAAATTACATTAACCATCGGTTTTATCTGTGTTCTAATTCTCCCATTGCCCTATCCCTGATGTTTTTAAAATACTCTCAAATCAACAAATCAGTTTAATCCTGTAACTGGTGTTTCACTTCTTGCATCTCCCTTGTGAGTCTGATCAAACAAGCCCTAGTCTGGACAGATCAGCCCGTGGCAGCCATGGTCTAAGGAACAGATTAAGGCTTTGCAGGGTTTCAGGAAAGAAGCAAAGGAAAAGCAGGGGAGTGATTTTTCTCCCCCTGCTCTATCAATAGACCCCCTCAGCCCCTGGCTTGAAATATCTCCTATTTACATATTGCCAACCATAGCATTATCAAGATTGCTTTAATAAAATAAGGTCTACAAAATACTTAGAAAGTTTTGATTAAAAGGTAACACAAACAGAAGAAGAACTATTTTTACTCTATACCACTGAACCTATACATGTACTCTCTTTAGGTGTTAGTCATGAAGCAATGCTTTGCCAGTATGAAGATTATAGTCTTGTTGAAATAAAATTTTAGAACAGGAAACTGCAAAAGCTACAGGACAGACAAAATTATAGTTTTAGTGGCAAGTTGCTTGTTTCTTCTGCAGTCAAGCTTTTTGTTCTAAATGTCAGAGCACTGGGGTATTTTTGTTTTGTTTTTTTATTTTTGAGACAGTCTCGTCCTGTCAATCTGGCTACAGTACCATGGCATCAGCCTAGCTCACAGCAACCTCAAACACTTGGGCTTGAGCAATCCTCCTGCCTCCACCTTTACAGTAGCAGGTGCCTCCAACAATGCCCAGCTACTTTTTTTATTTTTGGTAGAGATGGGGACTTGTGCTTGCTCAGGCTGGTCTCGAACTCCTCAGCTCAAGCAATCCCCACCTCCCACCCTGAAACCCCCACTCCACTTTGGCCTAGTATTATAGGCATGAGCCACCCCACCCATCCCCAGAGCACTGTTTTTAACAGGCTATCGGTTGACCACATAATAGATCAGGCTACAAGTAGACCACATAATAAAACAAACTATGAAAAGTAAAAGTCAAAGGACACCCCCATCCCAGCACTCTCTGGAATATGCACTTCCTTCCCTTCAACATGCAGTTGAGCACTCTTCCATGTGCTCTTCCATGTCTGCAATTCACCAAACTGGAAAAACAGACATGCATAAGTCCCTATCAGAGCACTTTAGCTTTCATTTTGTAAACAGATACGTCAACAGATACTTCAGAGAACTAGCCACAGAACTAATCAGGAGAAGTTCACAGCTCAGTACCTGTTTCGGATATTACTGGTAGAAAGCTAACTAAGGTAGACCATGTTTCTGTTTTTGTCTCTTAGGGCAAAACATTTTTAGCTATAGAAGGTTTTTGGACATTATAAACTATGTTCCACTTGCAAATTTCTAAATAATGCAGACTTTTAACACTCATGAAATCTTCTTGGAAGAAAGAAAGTCAAACATAAATGGTAGCCTCGCCAAGGGAGATGGCAGAAGGGAGAAGTGAGTATGAATGGCGTCTAACTTACTCACAGGAACGGTCTATCAGCTTATTAACAAAAGAAGCTGAAGAGACTGTCCAAGCAAGTTCATTAGATAATTTTCTTAGTAAGACTTGGCCTATGGTAAATAAAAAGCCTCAAGGCAGTAACTCTCAAGTAATTTTTGTTAAAACAACCATATGCATAGGACTAAAACTGCCTTTTTACTGGTCTTTTGCATTAATTTTTTAGTATTTAAAAATTCATTTTTCAGATATGCTGAATCTAATAACACCAAGGGAAAGTACTACTTTGATTTATTTGTTGCTTCACAGTTGAGAGTTAATAATCTATTTATAGAATCCACATAACTCATTATTAGCAAGGATTTCTTTTCTTTTTTTTTTTTTTAATCTCCTTGAACTAAATTATAATCCTTCCAATCAAAGCCAAAGCACATGGCATTTGTTAGGTATACAGTCAGGGCTCAACCTGGGTGACTTCTGACATAAAATTTATATGTTTGTATCAGTCCATCTGTATTTTCACAAAGCATGTAGCAAGAATTAATAAAATTTATTAAAAAAAATAATTAAGAAGTACTTTAAAATTCTTAAGGTTATGAAATCCCCTAAAAGGAGAAATTATATGTACTCGCCAGGAAAAAGAAAGAAATTCGAAAAACTTTTTTATGAGAGAATAAATGGATCTTACTTTGCAGCTGCCTTGGTGATCTCATCAGTCAACATGTCTCTGACCCTGCAATAAGGATGCAAAATACATATGAGTTTATGTTACGGCAAGAACTCAATCTTTTCTCATATTTGCCAATTATTAAGAACCTCCAGCAATGACTCCAGTTCTTAAAACTACAAGTTGTAGAGTTTTGGGTGAAAGAACTGTAATAAGGGCTTTACATCAAAGAGACCTTCCTCTTCCTATTCCTTAGACCACTTAGTGGAGGCAGGGAAGGAGTGAATGTAACTGAGGCGACACTGGTATAGTGTCACATCAGTGGTAGGTATCCTTCATCATACTCTCCTCTATGGATTTAATGTGCTTTCCCCGCCAGGTTTATATGTTGAAATTCTAATACCAAATCCTGGTATTTAGAAGCCCAAACTGACTTTTTTGCAAGAGAGCTCATCAAACATTAATTTACTATTTCTAAATTGTATGTACAGAATAGTCACTAGGTATGTACATAAAAAGCAATTTCAAACTTTGGTTATATAATCACACAAAAAGAAAATAATTACAATTATGAGTTGGAAGGAAAGTATGCTCAATTCAAATATTCACAGAATCTAAAGGTTTCATCCAACGTAGAAACCTCAACATAACCTAAAAACAACTGGCTGCCAAATTTACATTTTCAAAAGGATCAAAAGTATGTACACTTTCAATACATACTTTGAATTTACAAAATTCAAAGCTTTTATAAATATTATAAGATGCTATCTTCAATATAAATTATACTTGCGTTCATAAATATTTGCATTTGCCATACAAATAAAATCTAAGCTATTGAGCACTGAGAATGAGTCATTCTCAAAAGCCGACTTTTTCAGATAGTTGTAAAATACTCCAATAAACCTTAAACTTATATTTAAGAATAAAAGGTAAATTTCTCTAAAATATATTATCCAATTTCTGTCCTCCTAAACGGAAGTACATTCAGTGTAATCTTTTACCAATGTAGAATATTTATAAATCGTGACCTATCTACACTTCTATCTAGGGTCAAACCTTCCACTTGTACACTAGAGCTCCCTCCATGCTCCCTTCTCTCTGCTGCATCACCAAGTTTTCTTCTTCTACTTGTGTTACTCTCCCTTCAGCATGTGAAACTACTGTAATATCTACCCTCCTGAAACAAGAAAAAAAAAAAACCAGCTCTTGCCCCCTTACTCTGCCTCTGACATGTGTTGTCTAGAAGACTGTCTACACTCGGCCACTCTCCTTCATCAACTTCCACGTTCTCTACACTCCTCTAGATTCTGACTTTTGTCCCCACAGCTACACCAAAACAGCTCCTGTCATAGTCACCAATGACTTCCAACAGGTCTAAACTGTGGCTCATTTTCATAATCCCAGCTACTCGGGAGGCGAGGTGGGAAGATTGGTTGAATCCAGGAGTTTGAGACCAGCCTGGGCAATATAAGGGGACCCTGTCAGGGGGAGGGAGAAAGAGGCCAAACCTAATGCTCAATTCTCAGTCCCAATCTGTTGCAGCCTCACAGCAGCATTTGCCAGAATAGATCTCTCCTTCATCAGAACATTCTTTCCCCTGGCTTTTAAGATTCTACTCTTTCTTGGTTTTCTTCCTCATCACTGATCTCTAATTTTCCATCTGCTTTATTGGCTCCCTCCTCATCTTCCTCTCCTCTAAATGTCGAAGTGCCTCAGAGCTCAAGCCTCTGAAATTTTTTGTTTCTTTGCTTGCTCCCTAGGTGATCTCATCTAGCATCATGATTTGAAGTATCATCAATTGCTGATGCTGCTCAAATTGCTATCTTTAGCCCAGGCCTCACCCTGGAATCGTAGACTCATACAGTTAGTAATCTACTTGATATCTCCAATTGGAGGTCTAATAAGGCATTTGAGGCCTAACAAATCCAAAACCTAACTTCTGTCCTACAGAGACCTACAGTCGTTTTTTCTTAGCAAATAGGAACTCCATACTTTTAGTTATTCGGGTCAAAAATCTTGAAATTACCCTTGACTTTCACCTTTCTCAAAGGTCCTTCATTTAAAATTATTAGCATTTAAAACCTATGGAATTTGACTTCAAAATAGATTCTACATCTATTTTCCAGAACTTCCACTCCAACCATTCTAGTCTAAACACTATCATCTCTTGCCTGAATTATTGCAATGGACTCCTAACCATGTCCCACAGGGTGTATTTTCAAAATACACAGCAGCAAAAAGGATCCTTTTAAATGAAAAATCAGATCCTCTATCTGAAACTCGCCAGTGTCTTCCATCTCACTCACAGCTCCCTTCATGCCTACAAAGATCCTCCACAATCTGATCGGAACTGCTGTGCTCTCAAGTGCTACTAATTCCCTCTTTGCCCTCTCCATACCACCCTGACCTCCTACCCAGGTGCACTCCTTTGAATTTGCTGCTTCTCTTCCTGGATTGCCACTCCCAAGACACGAGCTTGGTTCACTTCATCACTTCACTTCTTTTAGATCTCATTCAAATGTCATATTATTAAAGAAGCACTCCTTGAACACCCTGTAGAGAACAGTAATACCCTCTTCCCCAATCTCTTCCCAGCCTTATCACTCTCTGCTTCTTCTATCCTTCTTTTTCTTCCTCTCATAAAAATCTATCACATTAAATTTGTTTACCTGATTATCATCTATTTCCATTCAGTCAAGTACAAGCTTTGAAAGGACAAAGAAAGTGCTTTGCTCATTGCTGTTCCTCTGTGCTAAACCAGTGCCTGGCAAATAACAGGCACTCAATAATTATTTATTTGGATTGGGGACTATATTCCAATTAAGTGAAGATGATGAAGAGCTCACCCCGCTACAGCTTTTCATTTGCTGTAAGTTTATGAATTTTCTAGTTCTACATTGTTCCTAAGAAGTTCTAGGGACCTATCTCCTTTATACCAACACACACATACAGTCCACAAGTTTCACCAAGGGTATACATTCACAGTCTGTCTCTCTGTTTTGAAGAGTGTAGCAAATATATCACTCCCACCAAATCATCACTTTCAGAAGATGAAATCAAAACTAGATGGAAAATATAAAGCAAATAGGAAACAAAATCCAAATTCTTAATCTCAACTTTTAAATTCAATATCACAATGTTTTCAACTTCACTGCTATTTTTTATACATTTAGAAAATGTAACGTAGAATAAAATCAAATGCGCACAGACACATACGTGGCTTACATTTTTGTACATGACCCTGCTGTCAGTAAATAAAAACCTAAAATCAAGTTACCTTTGGGCAGATTTTTAGATTAAAGTAACCTATGGCTATAGGCAAAGCTATTTGGATTCTAGGCACTTTACCAAAATTTGGGCTGCTGAAACATTAATCTGACAAGGTATTTGTCCCAACCAAGGTAATAATTTAAGTTGCTTTTAAAGAGCCAGCACCTTACATTTTTATATAACATGATAGGAATTCCCTAAAGAATGTCTGCTACAGGAATTAAAGCCCTAATACAGTAAAGTTGCCCCTAACAATGAAAATGTCTTGGGGAAATGGGGAGCAAAAGAGGGGAGGAGAAATCCTTGACTAATTGTGAGGCAGGAGGGCACCTTCAGTGGGAAAATTCAGTGGGAACAACAGAATTTTTTATTCAAAACCATATAAAATAAAAAACTATCTTCACATTGCTTTAGAAAAATATACATAGGTATAATTTCTGAATAAAGCTCCTCATATTATATCTGGGGAAATGGGTGCAAAATATACCTATCAGCTAGACCTTCTGTCATTTCTTGTTCAGGCTTATACAGAAGTTAAAATGGCTAATCTTAAAGCCTTTAAAGCACTAACCCCCCTCAAGCTCACTACCCTGGACAAATCCGGAGCAGCAGAATGCTCTACCACCTTACCAAAGCCAGGCTGTGGTTTTTTTGAATTGTACCTCCTCGGGTCCTTCTTTTCCATGTTTTAGCTGTAACTCCAACTCTCCTATTCTTCCCTGAAAAAAAAAAAAAAGAAAGAAAGAAAGAAAGAAAGAAAGAAAGAAAGAAAGAAAGAAAGAAAGAAAGAAAGAAAGAAAGAAAGAAAGAAAACACTGCATAAATCATGCAAACTTGGGTGTCTAAAATGATCTTAGAGTTTCTTCAGGAAACACAGATGTATCCTTTCCCAGTTAGCCTTAAGTGTTCCTGATAGGATATTAGGTTATGAGATGATGTGCAAGGGATAATCATATCACTTCTCAGGTATTTCTGCATTTATCAGAGAGGTACATCCTGAAGAAGTTATATGTGTATACCCCTACACTGCACCCAACATATAACTTAGGGATGTCCTCTCTGGTGAATGCAGAAATACCTGAGCAGTGATAAGGGTACACACAATTAGGTTACATAGTTTGTGTTTGTCAGGTAAAGTCCCAGTTGTAGTTGAGTCCTTCACCCAAGGGGAGTATAAGGACTCAACTACATCTCGAATTTTACCTTACAAATTTACAATTGCAAACAATGTTAACCTAATAGTATGTACCCTTATATTAATCCAAAATTATACACCCCCACCCACACACCCACACAAAAAAAAAAAAAAAAAACCCACAGAAAAACCTGGGTAGGGTGTATCTGAAACAATATTATGGGAGCAGATATAGGAAATATTTTTTGTTTTTAGAACTTTGTTACTGAAATATGAGTGACATACAAAAAGCAGTGCATAATGTCTACAACTTGGCGAGTTTGGAGACATTTCATGCTCCATGAAACTACCACCACAATCAGTACCTTAAACATACTCATCACCTTAAAGGGTGCCCCTTGCTCTCATTATTTTTGGTCATATGAGTATTTAAGGGTAAGATTTACCCTTGAGGAAATGTTCGTACCATACCACATTGTTAACTATAGGCACTGTGCTATACATTAGATCTCAAGGACTCAATGCATCTCCTGTAGCTGAAACTTTGCACCTTTTGACTAACACTGCCCCCCCAGTCCCTACAGTGCCCTAAAAACCACCATTCTGTTCTCTGACGCTGTAAATTAGACTGTTTTAGAATCCTCATGTGGACAGAATCTTGTGTTGTCCTTCTGTGTCTGGCTCATTTCACTTAGCACATCATCCATGTTATTCATGTTGTAAATGACAGGATTTCCTTCTGCTTTAGGCTTAATCACAGGTCATGGTATGCGTTATGTATTGCTGTTTGGACTGTAAAACGATACAGCTCTTTTGAGGAAATGGTGCTTTCGCACAATGTTACACATTCACTGCGGATGACTCAGTAATTCCACCACTAGCTTTTACCAAGAGAAATAAAAACATATGTTTACCAAAAGAATCAAGCTAGACTGTTTGCAGCAGCTTTATTCGCAATAGCCCCAAACTGTAAACAAATCAAATTTCCATCTGCAAGAGGATGATTAAACAACTTGTGGTATATTCATGTAATGTTCATTAAAAAAAGAGAGCAAATTGACAATGTATAACAAGATGTATACATCCTAAAATCATTATGATGAAGATGAGAAGCTACATGGAAAGGAACGCAAAAAATCTGACTCTGTTTATAAGACACTCTACGACAGGCAGGACTATTCTCTGGTGAAAGAAGTTAGAATGAAGTGGCCGTTACGGTGGGGATTGGCTGATTGGCAAGGGGCTGAAGAAATCTTTCCCAGTGACAGAAATACCTTGGATATACGAGTTTATATATTTGTTAAAATTGATCTGTGCCCTTTCAAACTGGATTTGACAAAATCTATTTTTTAAATCTCAGTTGAAATACACAAATATGCAAATAAAGAAATTCAAAGGAGGAAGTTGTGTGGTAGTTGTTTTAAAAGTGTCTTGCTAAATTTGTCATTTTCCCCTACATACTATTTTTTAAATTTATTTGTATTTTACTCTGTATTTCAGTAATGTTAGCACTGGGTTTTGTACAGGCTAGTTTCACTTCTGGTATGTATAGAACAAGGTCCTCTTTTATTTTTCTGCACTTTAGAGCTATTAAAACATCCCACACAGTTTAGAAGAGACATGTGAAATATGCTGTGGTAATGAAGTAAGCCAAATTTTCAGTGGTTAATAAAATAAGAACTATATGAACCTACACATGTCAACAGAGTTGTAGGGCTCACTGAGACAAGAAAAAACCCGGCTTCCCAAAGCTACACCAACCCATGCTGCTGTCCTGTGAGCCCTGGGATTTCAGGGTTACTGACAAAGGGAACAGAATAGACAGAGCTCTCCTAATATGGTCCAGAGATGGCACCTGCCATTTCTACTGATAGCTCCTAGATTATATTAGCCATATAGCCCTGGTATAAGTCAGGATGAAAAATGTAGAGGAGGATGTGGAATTGTTGAGTGCTATGATTTATGGCACAATTATCATGGTTAACTAAACTTCTATGGTAAATAACACATATGACTCCATGAGGTTATAACATTATTGAACCTAGGAATCCTGTATGAGGACTATGGTAGAATTATTTGAAAGATGCCAGAATCAAAAATAGAGTCACTTGTGTCAAACTCTAACAAAAACATACTGTGTGTGTGTAAAGCCAGGAGACTGGGAAGGGAAGGCCCTCACAAACATATTCCTGTGACAGATCTATTACAAAGACTCCCTGAAGGATTTTCACGTAAGTATGCCTGACAAGAACTACCGCAGAAGACTGCACAAATCACCACCTTACACAGAGACCACTGTAACCGTACCCAGAGAAAGATTTCTGTGAGGACATTAGTCCAGCAACTGCATATCCAACTTCAGAATAGTACCACCTTGTTATTGACCCTTGTAGCCAAGGATAATCCCTTTAAAACATTTATGTAATTTATTAAATCCTCTACATTTTTCCTTTGAAAACCTATGCTTCTATTGCATTTTTGAATATACACAAAGTTTACTATGACAAGTGCATTCCCATTGCAATGACCTATTTCTGAGTAGAGTATTTTTTTACAGAAAGCTTCTCTCTGTTATTTTGGTTGTCATTTGAAAACTACACAGAGTGTGTAGTCCAAGGGTTTTTCTAAAATTCATAAAGACATTCTTAAATGGACAAGTTTTCATCTGCCATGTTATTTTCTAAATTTGTGTGATATAGTTTCAATCACTTAAAATATATTTTAAAATACCTTTGCCCAATATATATTGCTCAAATATGAATATAAAAATTTAGATACAAAGATTTCATATCTCATTGTACTTCCTAGATTATTCGTATGGCTTATGATGGCCTAAAAGCTCCTGGGTTATATGACATTTTTGTCCTCCATTCCAAATCCATCTTAACTCATATCCCCAAACTTATTTAGTAATACATCAGCAACAGTTGTTTCATATCGTGCAAAATTCCATTCTGAAGTTCCATGTATCTTTTTCTTCTCAGCTTAGAACTTTCTTCACCCATATCTAACACAATACTTTCATACTTGTTCCTCTCTCATCTTTTATTTGTATATGTAAAGAAGAATATTACTGTTCTGCCCCTCCACAAAAAGAAAGAGAAAATAAAACATGATCATCTAAATACACACAGAAAAAAACATTTGAAAGAGTTAAAAATTCATTCATGATTAAACCATTCAAAAACAATAGGTATAGAAGGAACTCATCTCAACACAACAAATGATCATAAGGGAAAGTCCACAACTAATTACCATCATTAATAAGGAAAGCTGAAGGCATCCTCTCTAACACCCGGCACGAAGCAAAGATGCCCACTCTCACCACCTCCTTTCACTATAGCACTGGAAGTCTTAAAGTAATTAGACAAGGGGAAAAAAAAATAAATAAGAGACATCATCTAAATTAGAAAGAAGTAAATTTATCTCTGTTTGAAGATTACATGATCATGTATGTGGTAACCCCCAAACTCAACAATCACAAAACTTAGAATGAATAAATTATTTCAGTACAGTTACAGGATAAAAAATCAACATGCAAAAATCAGCCATGTTTCAGGACACAAACAACAAACTCTTTGAAAAAAGGAAATTTTAAAAATCCCATTTACAATGATAACAGTTGCATAAAGTTCTTAATAATGATTGCAGCCAAGATGCTAAAAAAGAATCATTTCTGGGTATTCGTAAGTCCTTTATAGACATCCTCCCACCGCACCAACTACTAGATTATCTGGCAGTTCAGGACACTTCCAACTATCTTTTTAAGCCTCTCTCTCCCACTCAGGAGTAAGTTTGCATCACAGTTTGATAGCCTTTCCAGAATTTCTAACTATTTCCTTTCACAGAAGTATTTTCTATAATCATTCTTTGCATGTTGAATTCTTTCTGGACCTCTTCTTCTTGGAAGAACGTAACTAGCATAATGACTTTACTCAGGACTGGAGTAGCTGAACTTCCTGGGTTAAAAAACTAATCAGTAGTAGGTCAATTTTTTAATCCTACCTTTTTAAAAGGTTATTAGATATTATCATGTGCTTATTTTAGTCAACAAATCAACTCTGGTATCACAATTTTGTTTTTCTCTTGCAAAAATGACCCAGATCCACTATTCAATATAGCATACAAAATCTTTAACAATTAGAATCTTGTGATCAGAGTGATTTTCAGCCTGACTGACTTTCCAAATTCAAGGCATAGAACTTAAATGATTAAAAAAAAAAAAAAAATAGGAGCTTTAAATCTTATAGGAAGACTTTCTAAGTGATGGCAAATCAGGCTAAAAGTTATCTTTCTTGTCACACTATCCAAGCTGGTTTGAATAGACTTCAGCCTAAAGTATTTCAGACAGATTTTTAAAAAATCACATAGAAACCTATCTGACTATTTCCATGCATATAATAAATTGTTTTATGCAACACATTTCCAAATTTCCCCATTGGTACTAAAGACAAAAAAAAAAAAAAAAAAAAAAAAAAAAAAAAAAAAAAAAAAAAAAAATGTAGATAAAAATTTTTGAAAAAAAAAAAAATTTATTTAATAGAAAAAAAAAATGGTCGA
>CAUYPK010073920.1:0-35778 GCA_963574355.1 Loris lydekkerianus
TGTGAGAGTCAGAGAGCCACACCACGCAGTGACCTGCCAAAACAGACAAACACTCACACAAAAGCATATAATTTTAACAATAATATATTAAACACATAACATAACATGCTCAGTCAGGTGTTTTTTGTTACCTTGTTGGAGTGATGGGATGATAATCTCAGTGGGATTTCTGGCATCTTTTGTTTTCAGTAATCTTGTGCAAATCAGGTTTGTATTCAGTTGTAGCCACTCGGAGCAGTTCCTTTACATGAGTGTCAGTCAGAATGGACCGGTGCTTTGATTTCACGTGTTTCCCCCCTGGGGGCGGGACTACGCGCTCAGAGATCTCTCCTCAGAGGTCGCTCCTCAGAAGCAGCATAACAAAATCCAAACTTGTTAAAGAGCCACAGTATACAAAATAATGATAAGAGGCAAAGAGCCGCATTCATTTTGGCCGGGAGCCGCATGCGGCTAGAGAGCTGTGCGTTTGCCACCCCTGGCCCAGACAATCCAGGATAATCCCATCTCCGGATCCTTGGTGAAATCCTAATTGCAAAGACCCTTTTCCGAAATAAAGTCGGATATATAAATTCTGATGTCTTTGGAGATCATTATCAGCCTACCACAAATGTATGTGTCTCTCTTATTTATTTGAGATAGAGTTTCATTCTTTTGCCTAGGCTAGAGTTCATCAGCCTAGCTCACAGCAACCACAAACTCCTGGGTTCAAGCAAAGTAGCTGGGACTATAGGTGCCCATCATAATGCCTGGCTAATTTTTTCTATTTTTAGTAGCGATGGGATCTTACTTTTGCTTAGGCTGGTCTTGAATTCCTAAGCTCCAGGGATCTTCCTGCCTCATCCTCCCAGAATGCTAGGATTACAAGTGTAAGCCATCATGCTGGGCTTTGTTATTTATTTAAAACAAAAAAGGGATTAAACTTTATATTCTGTCTTGCAAATTCCTTTTTAAAACTCAATAATAGATTTCTTCCACATTGGTACATTTGACCCTTGAACAATGCTGGAGTTGAAACTCTATTTTTAACTTTGGACTCCCCTAAACTTAGCTACTAATACCCTACGATTAACTGGAAGCCTTCCTTGCCAATAGCACAAACAGCAGATAACATATTTGGTATGTTATCTGAATTATATAATGTACTCTTAAATAAAGGAAGCAAGGGAAAATAATGTTATTAAGAAAATCATAAGGAAGAGCATATATTTATTCACTAAGTGGAAATGGATCATCATAAAAGTTTTCATCCTTGTTGTCTTTGTATTACCGTATATACTCGAGTATAAGCTGAGTTTTTTCCGGCACAAAATTTGTGCTGAGTTCGGGTTTTTCGGCACAAATTTTGTGCCGAAAATACTCGGCTTATACTCGAGTATATATGGTAAGTAGGCTGAGGAAGAGTTAAGGTTGGTTTTGCCATCTTATGGATGCCAGAGGTAGAAGAAAATCCACCTATGAGTCAGCCTATGCCTTTCAAACCTGTGTTCAATGCTCAATTGTATTTATATATTTGCTTTAGTCTTCATTATCTTGTTTTTTTTCTCCTTAAATATCTGCAGAGCATTTTGTTCTACAGATCAGTGTCTCACTTTTATTTTGTGGTAGAAAACAATAGCATAAAGTTTACCATCTTAACCTTTTTTTTTTTTTAGACAAGAGTCTCACTTAATTGCCCTGAGTAGAGCGCCCTGGTATCATACATAGTTCATAGAAACCTCAAATTCTTGGGCTCAAGTGATTCTCTTGCCTCAGCCTCCCGAGTACCCGGGACTATAGGCACTTGCCACAGTGCCTGGCTATTTTTAGAGATGGAGTCTTGCTCTTTGGAGGCTGGTCTCAAACCCATGAGCCACCACTCCCTGCCCATCCATCTTAACCATTTTTAAGTGTACAGTTCTCATAGTGTTAGGTATATTCACATTGTTGTGAAACAGATTTCCAGAACTTTCTCATTTTGCCAATCTGAGACTCTACATCCATTAAACAATTCTTTTTCTTCTCCCCTCAGTCCCTGGTTACAACCATTGTATTTGACTTAGGTTTCTAGGATTTGACTGCTACCTAACATACCTGGAGTAAGTAGAATCATATAATAGTTGGCTTTTTTTGTGACTTTCAGTGGATTTTTTTCTAATTTTTAATTTACTCATAAGCACAACACTGGATATTACTCATTTGTGTGTGTATGCGTGCACGTTATGCTTTTTGCTATTACCTGCACTCCTAAATAGTTATTGCTTATCTGTTTTATATCATACATTGGGAGAAAAAGATAAGATACATGTTAGCCCTTGCCTTTGTGATGGGCATTAGCAGATGAGAAGGGCTTATCAGCAAACCATTACCTTTAAAACAGTGTGATAAGTTTGATGGGACTATAATAAAGTAAGTCTTAATTACTTAACTCAGAAGTATTGATCACAGTTGTATGCACTATAGAATAAGATTGTCTTGGCAGTTCAAAATCAGACTATTTTAATTGTAATCAGTTTCTTCTTACTTGACAACTTTAGGTTAGAATTCTCACAGTGGTTCTCAACCTTCCTAATGCCGCGATGTATTTTCATTGTTACAAAGGGGTTGTGACCCACAGGTTGAGAACCGCTGCTCTAAAACTTTCAGGAAAAGGGTTATCTGGGTCTGGTCCCCGGGAGATCAGACTTACACTCTTTGGGATCTAAATTTTTACTTGAACCCCTATTTGAGGTAGATGTTAGATTACTTATAAACAGTCTTTAACCTCACTACATTGATTCCCATACTGATCTGATGATGGCCCTAAAGTTTTAGTAAGGTATGTTTATTTATCTAAATTAGATAGAGAAATACAGACTTAAAAGCATGTCTCCTGTTTTGTTGCTGTAGTGGAAACACAAAATGTAGTCCAACCTTGTAAACTACAATTCATGAAAAACTCCTATGAAAAGAAAATTAAAACTCATTGATAGGCGGTGTCCTTAGCTCAGTGGGTAGGGCTCCAGCCACATATACTGAGGCTAGTGGGTTTGAATCCAGCCTGGGCCAGCTAAAGCAACAGTGACAACTCCAACAGAAAAATAGCCGGATGTTGAGGCGGGCACCTGTAGTTCTAGGTTCTTGGGAGGCTGAAGGCAAGAGAACCGCTTAGGCCCAAGAGTTTGAAGTTGCTGTGAGCTGTGATATCACAGCACTCTACTGAGGGTGATAGTTTGAGACTCTGTCTCAAAAAAATAAATAAAAAATTAAAAAAAAAAAAACTCATTGATAACCTTTGGAGATCTCAGAGACTCCCTGAAGTATTAATGCAGGTTTTACTACAATTTTCTCAAGAACTGTTCATATTAGATGACTGTGCATCACAATTATACATATTTGCATGAAAGCTTTCTTTACCTACTTAGAATTGTAGTGACTTCTTACCCGATTTTTTTTTTTTTTTAAATTGAGACAGAGTCTGTCTTTGTCAACTTAGGTAGAGTGCTAAGGTAGCATCATAGCTCACAGCAACCTCAAACTCTTGGGCTCAAACGATTCTCTTGCCTCAGCCTCCCTAGTAGCTGGAGCTACTGGTGTCCGCCACAACGCCTGGCTATTTTTTGTTGTTGTTGTTGTTTTGTTTTTTGTTTAGCAGCCCCTGAACATGTGGCTGGTTTCCTAACCATTGAGCTATGGGCGCCCAGCCCTTGCCCAATTTTTGAAAGATCACATTTTCTCACAAGAAGAGAAAGGTTATTTTCTGTTTCACCTATTAACTTCCTACTCATCTTGTATCCTTGTCTTAAGATTCCTTGTGTTGTGAAGAAAGAAGTCAGTGAAGCATTACAGGCTGTTGGAATTCTTTTCTGGGTCTTTTGAGTTGCCAGTTGAAGAACTGCTCAAGTCCAAGGGAAGTTAATGGAATAAGCAGCTTACACACTATGTATAACGATGGGCTATATATTTACCCCTATGCTTTTGCAGTTAGCTGCAGTAATATTTTTCACCCTTGGAAGAAGGATTAGGATTGTGATAGTGGGAGCTGGTCATCTCCTTTGTCCCTGGAACGTTACCTGTGTTACCAGGAAAACATAGGTCTACCCAACTGCCATGGAGTCTTCCTTGTAGGCCTTTATTTGCCTCTTGTCTTAGAAAGCTTGCGAGCTGGAAGCAGCGCCCTGAGGCCTGCAAACCCTTGGGCAAAGCTACGTGCGGCCCCTTTAAAGCCTTCTGTGTGTGCAGGGGAGGGGTCTTGTGGGTGGGGCGGCACTCCGACAGCGGCTCTCTGGGCCCCGCCCCCGGAGGAGGTGTTTCCCAGCGGTCCGCCGCACCAATGTTGCCGCTGCTGTCTGCCGGGTTTTCCTGCTGATCCTGCTCGGACCTTAGGTCCCCCTGACCTCTCCCTGCTTGGGGAGCGTAAGTGTCAAAACTGCGGGCAAGGGTCAAACATCCTGCGTCTGTGCCGGAAGTCCTAGTGGACTGTATAGGGACTTTCCTGGCCTATCAGAGGCAAAGGCGGCGAAAGAGCGTAAACAATGCCGGGTGCAGTGAGCTAAAGCCTGGGCATCTGCTCTACTTCTGGGTGGTGACAGCGGCCCTAGGAGGGTTGTTTGGATGTGCAGTGGGTGAGCGGTCCCCACAACTTGGCTTTGCTCTATCCTGGTTCCTACTTGGGGTGAGGAAAGGATTGCCTTTACCCGAGTATAACCCAGTTGAGCTGGATGGGTGGAGCTGAATCTTCTGCTCTGGGCCTCAGGTCCTTAGCTTGGTATTTGGAGACCTGGGTCGCTTCGGGATGAGTAAGCATTAGGTTTTCAGCTTCCTTAGTGCAGTTGAGAGATAACTCTCAAAGTTGTCCTGATTCATAGCCGGATTTTGCTTTCCATCTGCCCCAGAGGCCTGTGTTGGTATCCTGTCCCCCTTTTGGAAACATTGATAGTGATCATCTATTAGGGAGAGTCCAGTTAACCTTCTTTCCTGCTGATATGAGTAGCACAATGTTAAAGAGTTCTTTACCGCTCTCCCTCTCAGATGAAATTTGTGGGAGGCCACCGTCCCAGGATAAGGAAAGCAAATAAATGCACTGGAGTTTGTTAAGATTATCTGCTGGAGAAGCAGTTCAGATTTCTGGTCCCCAATCATGCAGAATACTTTTAACAAGAGAATAACACTTGTCCTTATTAATGGAGAATATCTGGTGACAGTAAGATTTTTTTTTAAAGTTGAGGGAAAGGCTTGCCATTTTTGCTACTTAGAGATGGGATTTTGTCTGTTTGACCAAATAATAAAAATCTTAAGTTTTATATGACAATTATGTAATTTTTTTTCTTGAATACAGTTGTCCTTCTAGAAATGGATTAAGTAAAGATTTATGGGGATGTATGGTTGTTCTATCTGTGCTTTGTAATTACTGTCTTTTTTTTTTTAATCAGTTTATCATCACATCTCAATGATCATTCAAAGGGATTGCTTTTGATTGGGCAGAAATTTTCCTCAAATTTGCCTTAGACTTGTTCTATACTACTGCTATAGCATCTCCTCCTTTGCCAGAAATGAGAGTCCAGGAATGGTAATCAAATCCAGATCTCTTGTATTGTGATAGTGAAGAGCATTTGTAGGTCAAGAGCTTGGGAATTTGCCGTAAAATAGTTGTACTGCCAGTGCTTCTTTCTAAGTAGAAAGCTGAAACAATCTGTTTAGTAGCTCTATTATTATTTCTATAGATGTCAAAATGCAATAATATAAAATAGAAGAACACCACACTTGGGCCTTGGGTGGTAGGGAAGAGTGGTTGATTGTAAGGTAGGAGCCAGCGTCGAGGCCTAGCTGTGATACTACTCATGTCTTAGTCTTTCTGTCTCTTATCTTTAGCTGGTTGATGAATAAGAAATTGCATAGATTACGGGGGTCACTATTTTATGAAAGCACATAATGCACATTTAGTAGGAAATTTGTTATTTACGTGGATAGTAAACTAAAATCAGACCATTTGGAATTTATTTTACCTTTATGTATAACCTTGAAAACATTTCTTAACCCAGGGTCTAAAAATAAACACATTGGACGGTGCCTGTGGCTCAAAGGAGTAGGGCGCTGGCCCCATATACCAGAGGTGGCAGGTTCAAACCCAGCCCCAGCCAAAAACTGTAAAAATAAACACATCTAAACCTTTTTAAACAGCAACATGGACTGTATGTTGGAAGACATTTTTAGATATACCAGTGGTGTATGATTATAATATTTCTATAGAACAGACTTACTTTAGCTGGAATTTTGCCTTTCCCTGGGTTTTAGACTGGGATAAAACTTCCTGAGAGCTCTGAATAATTGAAATATTTGTAGTAGGGACTAGATTGAATGAATGATAGCAAGTCTTATTATATATACGGTAGTTCAAATGAATTTTGTTAATGTTTCTCTTTGGCAATTTAATTTGCTCTCAATGCATCAAATTCTACTATTTAATGAAAACTTGGTTTATTATGTCTGGGTTTATAAAATCCAGACCCCTCTGTTCCTCCCTGGTGCCACATTTCCAACCACTTGAAAATAATACAAGGTGTCCATAAAGTTCATATAAACTATTTTAAATTGCACATGAACTTTATGGACATGTTCTTCTTGTTTCTGAAACCAAATTCATCATATTCCTCAAGTTTCCTCCACTCCCCCAAAACAATCCAGAACTTTCTTCTGATATATTTTTCTGTCATTAGTACCATCATTCTTCCTGTCTCTCAAACTGGAGCCTCCTTCTCTCTACTAGACTCTTTGCCCTACTCCTACATGTTTACTTGCTGAGGCTTATTGATTCTACTTCTTTAATATAACCCTCTTCATTCTCCCTTCTACCCTTTCTATCCCTACTGTCAAAACTCCTAGTTCTGCATCCTATTCATCTTAGCCCTGGAGTACTATAACAGTTTTTTATTTATTAAGACTCTACTTTCTCTCTCTTCCAATTCATTCTACATATATTTATCTTTCTAAAATAGATAGGATCATGTCATTGTCCTATTATAATTCATTAGCATTCCCTGCCATTTAACTTAATAATTATCTTCATGATCTGACCTTAGTCATCTTTTCTGGTCTTATATTCCAATAAATGGAGCCGTTCATGTTCTCTAAACATCACAGTAGTTTCCTACCTCAAGACTTTGCCTTTATTTCCTCAGCATAGAATATCTCCTATTCTACCTAATCTTCCTGTGTTTTAAAAAATTCTGCCTAATACTGAGCTTAGATGTCCTTCTTACTATGTTATCTTCACTAATCCCTTACTCATTGATGGTCAGTCTCATCTTTGTACTCCCCATAACCCATATTTATTCCCTGCTTATGACATTTTTCACATAAGATTTTGTATTATGATTTCGTTTACATGTCTTATTTGGAATAATGTGTACTATTTGAGGACATTATGGTTTACACATAGGGAAATGCAGTGAGTTAATACTTAGGTAAATTGGAATAATCCCTTAATAGATTTTATTATCAGGACACTAACCTTTACAGCCAACCCATGTACATGTAAAACATTGGTAGCTTTAACAAATCATTTTTATCTCCTCAGGACTTTTGTTAGTAAAAAGTATTAGTTTTTTTAAACATCTTTAATGAAATACGGAATTTACATACTATACTATGTATCCATCGAAAGTGTGCAGTTCACTGGCCTTTAGTATATTTATGGATATGTAACCATCACCATAATCGGTTTTAGAAACTTTCACACCTTTTAGTCATCACCACCCTAATACCTTTTAACAGTCCAGTCCTAGGCAATCACAAATGTACTTTCTTTGCTTATTCTGGACATTTTGTATAAGTGGAATCATTTGTAATCTTTTGTGAATGACTTCTTTCACCTGGCATAATGATGTCTAGGTTCATTCATGTCATAGTTTGTATCTGTAATTCATTTTTTTATATTACTAAATAATATTCCACTGTATGGATTTTATTAGTTGATGAACTTTTTTTGGCTATTAATTTGCTATATTTGGTTTTAATTGGTTTTAATTTGCTATATATATTGAAAACATTATTATATTTCTCTAAAAAAGATTACTCAGGCCTTTAACTTGTGTGAACTTTTGTGAAAATGAAGTTTTGCTCTACCATTTTTTTGCTGACTTCGAGGTTCCTCTTCATTGCTTTGTGAGTGTTTTCTGAATGTTCCAAACAACTTTATCTTCCTTTGTGGTAATTGTTAGAGGCAAACTTTAGCTTTCAAACATGTTATCACTGTTTTTTTTTGGCCGGAGATGGGTTTGAACTCACCACCTCCGGCATATGGGGCCAGTGCCCTACCCCTTTGAGCCACAGGCACTGCCCACAGGTTATCACTGTTAATGACAAAAGTTCTAAAATTATAGCCAGAAATTTAGAATTAATATAAATTATAGAAACCATAGTTTATCACCTTTTTTTGGGGTTAATTGCAAGGGAAAGTTCTTCTTTTCATTTGGTAGAGTCAATTCTCAATGGAATAAAAGTTGCCAGGTGGAAGGAGTTGGACTGCCTGGATAACCCTAAATCACAGTTGAACTGTGGTCATTCCTCTCTCATCCATGCTCAGATTAACAGTGTTTTAAGGCCCAGTTGGTATTCTTGATTTTTAGATAGCTTCTGATTAGGGATGATTCTCCTTCCAACTAACTGTATTTTCAATTTCTTTCAATTATCTCACTCCTTTAAGGGCAAATAAACTTGTCTTTCACATACACTCTCACTTGCCCTTTTTATTTTCACTGAGGTAATCTCCCAAATATGTCTTTTTATAAAGTGTGAATAGTTTGCAATATGTATCTATTTAGAAACTATGTGTAGGGAGGTTGAGGCAGGTGGATTGTCAATGCCCGACTATTTTTAGAGACAAGGTCTCGCTCTAAAAATAGTCGGACATTGTGCCGTGCACCTGTGGTCCCAGCTACTTGGGAGGCTGAGGCAAGAGGATCACTTGAGCCCAAGAGTTTGAGGTTGCTGTGAGTTGTGACATCACAGTGCTCTACCAAGGGTGATAAAGTGAGACTCAGTCTCAAAACAAAACAAAAACAACTATATGTAGAATGTAGATAAACTGCGGTAATCTCACCAAACTAGGAATCAAAGAAAATTATTCTAGACCAGTCTAGTTTTTTTGGGGGGGTTGTTTGTTTGTTTTAAGACTGAGTCTCACTTTGTCACCCCTTGGTAGAGCGCTGTGGCATCATAGCTCACAACAACCTCCAACTCTTGAGCTCAAGTGATCCTCTTGCCTCCCAGGTAGCTAGGATTACAGGCGGCTACCACATACTTAGCTATAGGGAATCCACCTGCCTCAGCCTCCCAGAGTGCTAGGATTATAGGCATAAGCCACTGTGCCTGGCCCCAGTCTAGTTTTAAATGACTTTAGGCAAGACACTAAATCTTACTCAGTATTCCTTTATGTAAAAAGAAAAAAATGATACTTGCTTTATCCCACTTTTGTTTTTTTAGCTTTGTGGGGATATAGATGAATAAGACAAAGCTCTTGTTCTAGAGAATCTCATAGTTTAGTAAGAGTCACATAACTAAGAATAATACCAAAAAGAAAAAAAGGAAAAAGAAACCAAAATGAGGTAATATATAACAATGTACTTGTATATGTTAGGACATAAATAGAAGTAATTAAATGTATTCCTTACTGCATTAGCAAGTAAAGGAATGGTTGTCAGAACACATATAAAATATAAAGTACTATTAAAGTGTAGGGTTGATAATAACTATTATTGTAAGTGGGGACTTTGGAATGACAGTGCCCTAAATCTTTGAAAGTAGGTAGTCTTCAGGTGATCCTAGAGTTTAAAAAATTATAGACCAGAAAAGTGTGGTGGCTCAAGTCTGTAATGCCAGCACCTGCCAAGTTTGAGGTTTGCTTGAGGCTAGTAGTTTGAAATTAGCCTGGACAATATAGTAAGACTCTGTCTTTACAAAAAAAGAAAAAAAAAATAGCTGAGCATGGTGGAACACATCTGTAATAGCAGCTACTTGAGGAGACTGAGTCAGGAAGACTACTTCACTTGAGCCCAGGAGTTCAAGGCTGCAGCATGTTATAATCATACCATTATACTCCAGCCTGGGCAAAAGAACAAAACTCTGTCTCTTAAATAAATAAATGAATCAATGAATGAATGAATATTATATAGCCCAGAGAATTTGCTCCATGAACTTGGAAAGAAAAATAATTACTTCTTTATTTTCACTAACTTCATTTTTTTTTTTTTTTTTTTTTTTTCACTAACTTCTAACTGAAATTTAACATTTCCTTCAGTTAAAAATATAAGCAATGGGGCAGCACCTATTCCTCAGTGAGTAGAGCGCTGGCCCCATATACCAAGGTTTGGTGGGGCTGACCCGGCCCTGCCAAACTGCAACAAAAAATTGCCAGGTTTCTTGATGGGCGCCTGTAGTTTAAGCTACTTGGGAGGCTGAGGTAAGAGAATTGCCTAAGCCCAAGAGCTGGAGGTTACTGTGAGCTGTGACGGTACAGCATTCTACTGTGGGCAATAAAGTGAGACTGTCTGTAAAAAAAAAAAAAAAAAATATATATATATATATATATATATATACACACACACACACACACACACACACACACACACACAGACACACACACACATACATATAATAGGCAATAAATCACAATAATATGAGAAGAACCTGTGCATTTGTCATCACTAGAAATCATCTGCATAAGTATAAAATACACCTGGAAATGGGATACATCTCAAAATACTTTTCCTCCTCATCAGATTTCAGAATTATAATAGTTATCAAACCTATTGCTAAATTTTATTTAATGTATTAAGGGAGAAGCCTGTATGTTAAATCACATTTTAAAATATCTTAGTAACTATATTTCAAAATAATTAACTTTCTATAATATATATTTTATGCATTAAAAGATATTCTGTGAAGGGATCTGTAGACTTCACCAGGGGTCTGTGGCACAGTAAAAGTAATTTTTTATAGACATCCCGAGACCAAATGAGAGGTAAATAGTGTTAATTCCATTTTATATTTGAAAAGGCAGACATATATACTACTTGGTCAAAGTACTGGACCAAGAAAGGTTTACCAAAAAACCCAAAGGCTTTAGTTTCAGTTATTTGGTCAATGCATAAATAAAAGTAAAGAAGATAAGATGACTGTAATAAAATTTAGAGGTCTATTTATTCTCTTAATTCAATTTATGACTTGTGTTAATGAACATATTTTTAGGTAACTATTATGAACAAAATGTTTTTTAACTAAATTCAGTTTTGAGTGTTTGTGTTTGCTCTTTGAAACCTATAAAATTCCAAAATAAAGTCAGTTGTAACTTGGAAATGAAATATTTTCAAATCGGGCGGCGCCTGTGGCTCAGTGGGTAGGGTGCCGGCCCCATATGCTGAGGGTGGTGGGTTCAAACCCGGCCCCGGCCAAACTGCAACAAAAAAATAGCTGGGCGTTGTGGCAGGTGCCTATAGTCCAGCTACTTGGGAGGCTGAGGCAGGAGAATCGCCTAAGCCCAGGAGAATCGCCTAAGCCCAGGAGTTGAAGGTTGCTGTGAGCTGTGTGACACCACGGCACTCTACCAAGGGCGAGAAAGTGAGACTCTGTCTCTACAAAAAAAAAAAAAAAGAAAGAAAGAAAGAAATATTTTCAAATCATGAATGCCAGATACCGGTAATGCATTGATAACTTTTATTGAGCCCTTGTTAAAGGCCAAGTGCCTACTCTGACAGTTTCACATGTACTTAATAAATTTAATCCATACAGCTGCTGATGTTATTCCTACTTACATATGAGCTCTGACAATTAAGTTCATGAACTTGCCACTGTGCACTCATGTTGGCAGTACTGTACAAACAACTCAATAAGGTTTCACAACCTTGATATATCAGTGTCTTACAGCTGTAATGTGTGGCAGTTTCTTGTTGAGTGATCATTATTGTTGCATGTTTTTGTGTGCCATTATGAGAATGTCTGGGCTTAAACTCCTAGAGCAATGAACAAACGTTAAATTTCTTTTCTTTCTTTTTTTGTTTTTTTCAGACAAAGTCTCACTTTGTTACCCTCCGTAGAGTGCTATGGCGTCAGAGCTCACAGCAACCTCTAACTCCTGGGCTTAAGCGATTCTCTTGCCTGAGTCTCCTGAGTACCTGGGACTACAGGCCCCTACCACAACCCCTGGCTATTTTGTTGTTGTTGTTGTTGTTGTTGTTATTGTAGTGATCATTGTTGTTTAGTAGGCCCAGGCCAGGTTCAAACCCGCCTGCCTTGGTGTACATGGCCAGCGCCCTACCCACTGAGCACTGTGCCACCAAAAACATTAAATTTCTTGTTAAACTTGGCAAAAATGGGTTGGATGCAGTGCCTGTAATCCCAGCATTCTCGGAGGCCAAGTTAGGTAGATCGCTTGAGCTCATTCATGAGTTTGAGACCAGCCTGAGCAAGATCCTGTGTCTAAAAAATAGCCAGGAGTTGTGGTGGGTGCCTGTGATGGGCGCCTCAGCTACTTGGGAGGCGGAGGCAAGAGAATCACTTAAGCCCAAGAGTTTGAGGTTGCTGTGAGCTATAATACTACAGTACTCTACCAAGTGTGTCAAAGTGAGACTCTCTCTCTCAAAAAAAGGGGGGGAGGGGGGGCTCAGTGCCTGTGCACAGTGGTTATGGTGCCAGCCACATACACCAAAGGTGGCGGGTTCAAACCTGGCCTGGGCCAACTAAGACAACAATGACAGCTGCAACAAAAAATATTCAGGCATTGTGGCGTGCGCCTGTAGTCCCAGCTACTTGAGAGGCTGAGGCAAGAGAATTGCTTAAGCCTAGGAGTTTGAGGTTGCTGTGAGCTGTGACACCGCGGTACTCTATGGAAGGCAACAAAGTAAGACTGTCTCCAAAAAAATAATAATACAATAAGAAATAAATAAAAACTTGGCAAGAGTGGAAGGGAAATTAGGGATATGTGAGTGCAAGTTTATAGAGAGAATGCCGTGAAGAAGAAGGCAGTGTGCAAATGGATTAAATGTTTTCTGTTTTTCTTTTTTGAGACAGAGTCTTAAGCTGTTGCCCTGGGTAGAGTGCCATGGTGTCATAGCTCACAGCAGGATCCAACTCAGGCTCAAGCGATCCTTTTGCTTCAGTTTTTCTATTTTTAGTAGAGACAGGGTCTCACTGTTTGCTCAGGCTGTTCTCAAACTCCTGAGCTCAAGCAATCCACTCACCTTGGCCTCCCAAAGTCTAGGGAAATGTGAGACACCACTCCTGGCCTGGATTAAATGTTTTTCTGAGGAGAAAGAAAGCATCGCTGATAAACAGAGGTCCAAGAGGCCAGTATTGAGCAGAACTGGAGAAAACAATGCAGAACAGCCTGAGCAAGAGCAAGACCCCATCTCTAAAAAAAATAGCCAGGCATTGTGGTGGGTGCCTGTAGTCCCAGCTATTCAGGAGGCTGAGGCAAGAGAATTCCTTGAGCCCTGGGGTTTGAGGTTTCTATGAGCTATGGCACCACAGCAGTCTATGGAGAGTGGCAAAGTGAGACTCTGCCCTAAAAAATAAAAAACAACAACAACAACAAAAAGGCAGAAATTTATCAAATTACATAACTACAACACGGATTTCACTTAACAAATACAAATATTTTAACCTAAATGTTTGTATCCTCGTATTAATCTGAAAAATAAAATTGTCAAATCGTGTGTCAAAATCATTGACTGACTGTGAGAAGCATGTAGGCCAAGTAGATATCCATAGAGACACAGGAAAATCTTAACTGAAAATTTTGGCATGAGAAAGATTTGTACAAAAATGGTACTGAAGGGGCGGTGCCTGTGGCTCAGTGGGTAGGGTGCCGGCCCCTTATACTGAGGGTGGCGAGTTTGAACCCAGCCCCAGCCAAATTGCAATAAAAAAATAGCTAGGCATTGTGGCGGGCGCCTATAGTTCCAGCTACTCGGGAGGCTGAGGCAAGAGAATTGCCTAAGCCCAGGAGTTGAAAGTTGCTATGAACTGTGACACCATGGCATTCTACCGAGGGTGATAAAGTAAGACTGTGTCTCTGAAAGAAAAAACAAACAAACAAACAAACAAAAAACCCGAAAAATGGTACTAAAGAGCTCACTGAGGAGCAAAAGCAAAGGAAAGTCGAAGTTTCCCAAGGCTTTTTGGAAAGGCAAGATGATGCTTTGGACCATGTTATCACTGATGATGAAACATGAGTATACTAAAACAACCTTGAAACAAAGCATGAAAGTGCACAGTGGAAGCTACCCAATTCTCCATGACAAAAAATGTTCCATCAGTCCAAACCAAGAGTCAAAATGATATTGCTAACCTTTTTTGATATCAGAAGGATTGCTCATTTTGAATTCATAACAATTAGGCAGTTAACCAAATTTAGTATTTCAAAGTGCTACAAAGACCACATGAAAAAGTTGACAAACATGACCTGAACTTTTCACTAGAAACTCATGGCTCTTGCATCACACCAGTGTACCGGTTCACACTCCATTTTCTGTGAGGGAGTTTTTAGCCAGTACACTAATAACTATTGGACGACACCCCCCCCCCCCACTCACCTGCCCTGGCCCCCAGTGACTTTTTTCTTTACCTGAAGATAAAGGAAGTATTAAAAGGAAGACATTTTGATAACATACAGGACTTCAAGGATAATAGGAAAATAGCTCTGATGGCCATTCCAGAAAAAGTGTTCCAAAATTACTTTGAAGGATGGTCTAGGTGCTGATGTCGTTGCATAGCTTCCCTAGAGGAATGCTTTGAAGCATTAAGCAATAAGTGATATTCAGCAATAAGTTATGTAGCACTTTTTCTAGGACAAGTTCATGAACTTAATTGTCCAACCTTGTATGGGCATGCTGAGGCATACATTTGCCTAACCAACTTAACTCAAGGTCTCACTCACCTCAAGTTTGTGGTAGCTTTGAAGATACAAGATTTAAAAAAAATTCAGATTCATAAGCAGAAATTAAACATAATTTTCTCAAGAGCAAAAACTAATTTTTTGAGACTTTGTGGGAGTTTTTTTTTTTTTGTGTGTGTGTGTGTGTGTGTGTATTTATTTATTTATTTATTTATTTATTTATTTATTTATTTATTTTTTGAGACCTGAGTCTTCACTTTGTCACCCTTAGTAGACTGCTATGGCATCAAGCTCACAGCAAACTCAAACTCTTAGGCTGAAGTGATCCTCTTGCCTCAGCCTCCTGAGTAGCTGGGAATACAGGCACCTGCCTTGACACCCAGCTATTTTTAGAGATTGGGTCTTGCTCTTGCTCAGGCTGGTATTACTGCTTTTTAGATTATTCTACATATTTTCCTTTTCCAGCAGACATTTACTGATTATTTCATGTGTGCCAGGCACTGTGCATGATGAACTGGGGTTTATCTTTCTACCTATTCTGTAAGTATTTATTTCATCTGAATTCTATCCTTGGCTCTCTTCTTACTATGTACTCTTCAGTCCTATTATCCACTCCCTTGCTTTTAATTAAATTTATCTATTAATAATTCTTAAATTTTTATCTCATATCTCTTTCTTGAGGTCCACAATTAAATCACTACCTGCTGCCTATACCTGTACTTGTCTAGCGTGTGTCTCAGCCTGACTTGTTCAGAACTTCATCCCCATCCCTTTTTTACCCATTCATTTAGTAGGAACATTCTTTGATGCTTAGAATGCTAATATCCTTAGGTCCAGACTATCATCTTTGATTTAGTCTCTTTCCACAGCCTTCTGATTCCCCTCTGTTGTTAACTGCTTTTCAAGTCATTCTGTACGTTGTTTTACATTTATGTCACATAGTTTTCAAAAAACATAAGTTTGGGGTGGCGCCTGTGGCTCAAAGGAATAGGACACCGACCCCATATACCGGAGGTGGCAGGTTCAAACCCAGCCCAAGCCAAAAACTGCAAAAAAATCCCAAACAAAAAAGCCAAGAAATATAAGTTTGATAGCATATATAGTTTTCCTATTTATACTCTTTCAAAGTCACCTTTTGCCTTTGGGGTAAACTCCGAATTATTTAACACCTTTTTACAAGGCCTTTCAGGATCTGATCTTGACTCCCTTCCAATCTCTTACGATACCCCTTTACTCTCCTTATTGCCTTTCCTATTTTATTTGTGCTTAATAAACCCACCATAGTAAAAGAAGTTAGAATAGATGCTATGACAGTTGCTGAAAGCTTATTTCCATTTCTGTACATATCTCTGAATGATAACAGTTTGTGAACCAGCACGTGTCTTTGGACCACACTTACTATACTATGCTTTAGTAGTACTAACTATAGTATAAGGTACACCACACGGATGAATTTTACAAGCAAAAGACTGAGTAAAAAAAAAATTATTTACAGAAGACTACATGAGGACAGCATTTTTCTAAAGCTCACAAATAAACACAGTTAATTTTATTGTTTAGGGATATGTGACTGGCATAAAACTAATAAATTTTAGTAAAGTGCTTCTGTGAGAAGAGTGAAGTAGGAAAAATATGCACAGGTACAGTAATATTGCCCAGCTATTTTAAATTGTACACAAACTTTATGGACAAAGTATATGTATATTGCATATATTTTCTTATTATCTCGAAAATTAAATTCTAAAATCAAAATTATAAAATTAAAATAATTGTAGGAAAAAATTTGTAGTTTTTCTTATTGTATCAGTCCTAAAAGAAGATAAACACAGGGCCATGCCATAGCTCAGTTGGCAGGGCGCTGGCCACATACACTGAAGGTGGTGGGTTCAAACTCAGCCTGGTCCAGCTAAAACAACAACTGCAACAAAAACAACAAAAAATAGCCAGCTGTTGTGGCGGGACTTGGGAGGCTGAGGCAAGAGAATCACTTAAGCCAAAGAGTTTGAGGTTGCTGTGAGCTGTGATGGTACGGTACTCTACCCAGAGGGACAGCTTGAGACTCTGTCTCAAAAAAAAGAAGACAAACAGAAAGACTGAGGGAGAGTGCCCAGTGTCAAATCACATGTATACACAAACCCTGCATCCTTTATTTCAATGGCTGGGGAAGTTTTAGTATGAAGCAGGCCTTTCTTTCGAATAAAAAGAAGCAAAATAATAAATAGTAGTTTTCTGAAACCCAGGCTATGAAGTAGCAAATGCTATTTCAGAAAACATAACACAGTGGCAACTAAATTTTATTAGTGTGTATAGCCTTCTCTTCTGTTTCTAAAAGGAGACTTGAACCAATAGGAAAAAAAGAAAAAGTATTACAGTGAACTGATAAAATACCACCAGTTGAATAATTATTTTCATATTATCTTGGTTGAAGAATGTTTTAAAAACTTTCATTGAGTATTTCTGTTTAAAAAATAGTCTGACAGATTCGTTTTGCCAAGAAAGGAAATTTAGAGGTTTTTAAATTGGGTCACACATTAGAAACACCTGGGGGACTTTAAAAAAAAATAATTTGAGGTGAAATTTGCTTAGCATAAAATTAACCATTTTAAACTGAGCAATTCAGTGGCATGTAGTACATTCATAGTGTTGTGCAAACACTATCACTATCTACTTCCAAAACATTTCCATCACTCCAAAGTAAAACCCCTTAACCCATAAAACATTTCCTCCCAATTCTCTCTTCTCAACCTCTGGCAACCACTAATCTGCCTTATTACAATATGGGTTTACTTCTTCTGGATATGTAAAAGTAGTGTTTACCTCATGGAGTTAGTATAATATGGGACTTATTTGCATTTGGCTGATTTTACTTAGCATAATGGTTTTGACGTTTATCTATGCTATAATATTATCAAAATTTCATTCCCTATTATGGTTGAGTGATCTTCCATTGTATGGGTAAACCACAATTTATCCATGCACTGATGGAGATTTGATATTATGAATAATGCTGCTATGAACAGCATGTACAAATACTTGTTTGAGTACCTGTTTTCAGTGCTTTTATATACCGAGAAGTAGAATTGTGGGGTCATATGGTAATTTTGTGTTTAAATTAATAAAAAACACCAAATTGTTTTCCATACCAGCTAGATCATTTGATATTCAACTTTAAAAATACACAGATCTAATAATTTTTATTTGGGTACATTGGTATGATTATAGCCCACTTCACCCTCAAACTACCTGGCTCAAGTGATCCTCCTGCCTCTTCCTCCTGAATAGCTGAAGTAGCTAGAACTATTAGCGTATGCCACCACACCTGAATGATTTTCTTTTTTTTTTTTTTTTTTGAGACAGAGTCTCATTATCTCACCCTCAGTAGAGTGCTATGGTGTCACAGCTCACAGCAGCCTCAAAGTCTTGGGCTTAAACAATTCTCTTGCCTCAGCCTCCCAAGTAGCTGGGAGTATAGGCACCCACCACAACACCTGGCTATTTTTTGTTGCAGTTTGGCCAGGGCCAGGTTTGAACCCGCCACCCTCGGTATATGAGGCCGGCACCCTACTCATTGAGCCATAGGCGCTGCTCTATAAAGGGTATTTTTTAAGTAGATAGTGTGGATAACATAAAATTGTTAAAGGCAGATTGACTATAAACTTTATTAACTAAAAAAGCTTAAAGAATATTTAAAAAGGAATAGTTCATTCAGAGATTTAATTTTGTACTCTTTATATAAACATCAACTAGAAACATAAACCAGAATTAGGTAGAGAGCTGGTTAGCATCAAAATTTTTCTGTATTGACTTTTTCTTCTTCTTCTTCTTCTTATTATTATTATTTGAGAGAGAGAGAGTCTTAAGCTGTCACCCTGGGTAGAGTGCTACGGTGTGATAGCTCACAGCAGCCTCCAACTCTTGGGCTCAAGTGATACTCTTGCTTCAGTTTTTCTATTTTTTGAAGAGATGGGGTCTCGCTTTTTATTTTGGCTGGTCTCAAACTTGTGAGCTGAAGCAATCCATCTACCTCCGCCTCCCGGAGTGCTAGGATTTTAGGCATGAGCCACCACACCTGGCCCTCTCAGTTTATTATTATTTTTTGATATAGTCTCACTTAGTCACTCTAGTTAGAGGTGAAGTGGCCACATCATAACCAACTATAATCTCAGATTCCTGGGCTCAGGTAGTCCTCCTGCCTCAGTCTCCCAAGCAGCTAGGACGACAAGCATGTGCCACCACATCCAGTAATTTTTCTGTTTTATATATAGATGGGGTTCTTGTCCTTGCTTAGGCTGGTCTCAAGCTGCTGGTTTCAAGCCATCCTCCTGCCTTACCCTCCCAAAGTGCTAGATTATAGACATGAGGCACTGCACCTGGCCTGTAACTTTTTTCTTGGCCTTTTAAAAGGCCAAGTAGCTCACCTCTCCAATTTTATTCTAGTTTCACTATGTATCTAAGAAGTTTTCATTTGGGAAAATAAATAAGCAACATTAAAAAAAAAAACAAAAAAAAAACCCAGGTATCTGTTCCTTGATTTAAATTTAGGTTGATGGACTTTTTTTTTTTTGAGACAGAGTCTCACTCTGTTGTCCTAGGGTTGAGTGCTGTGATGTCATAGCTCACAGCAACCTCAAACTCTTGGGCTTGAGCAATCCTCTTGCCTTAGCCTCCCAAGTAGCTGGGACTACAGGCATCTGCCACAATGCACAGCTATTTTTTCTATTTTTAGTAGAGACAGAATGTCCCTTTTCTCTGGCTGGTTGATGGACTTTTTAAATGTTTTAATGTGGGCATCTGACCAAGGAATGGGCTTTTTACTCTTGTTTATGCATAAATGATAAAATAATCTCAGAAATACTATTTTGTCTTTAAGAGATTGCTTGACTGCTGGAGTAAATAGGTGTCTATTTTTGTCTGACCAGGAGTTATTCTTAATTCTAAGAAAAAAACTGGAAGAACAATGGGAGATGATAGTGAGTGGTTGAAACTGCCAGTTGATCAGAAATGTGAACATAAGGTAAGATTTTTTCTGGAATTCAAATTTCAGTGTCATTGGCTTGTTTTATCAGCAGTTACATTATCATCTTACTTAGAAACGTGAGAATATTGGCGATTTAAAAAAGACCAATGCCTTGTATACAGTGGAACCTCCATAGTTGACTTCCTCCCTACTTTGCCACCTCCTTAAGTTGACTTAATTTTCACAGACCAGACATGCACCACATGTACATATCAGTTCAGTAGTTTTAGTTCCTTATGTTGACCATCTCAGTAGCTTGACCAGTCTGTTACAGTCCCTTGGGCAGTCAACTTACAGCGGTTCTACTGAATTTATTTTATCTCATTGAAAGTAGGTTTTTCTAGCTCAGTTAAAATTCTTTTAGAGATTTTGAAAAAAGCTCAAAGAAGACATACTAGTGGAGTGAAAAGTTAAGTTGTATCTATAAAACATTACTAATTAGCTAGTTTTATCATCTCCTACTGCATACAGTACAGTATAAATCAGTGTAGTTAAATACTTAGTAATATTTTATTGTACAGGTACTCTTATTTAGAAATGTCTTCTGAATTTGATCTTAGAACTCCAGCATTTTTTAGGTTCTTTGACCTATATAATCTATCTAACTTGAGAAGCTACCAATCTTCCTATTTTTTAAGCTAGCAAGAGACAATTGATCATGTCATTATTTAGTGGGTATCTTTTCAAATTGTCTGTTCCCCTCCCTCCCATTATACCTCTGGTTTTCTTCATTTTTAATCATTTTAAAAATAACAAATATCTACCATTTAGTAGTTGGGCAGCTCCCGTAGCTCTAGAGGGTAGGGCATCGGTCACATACATCAAGGCTGGCGGGTTCAAACCCGTCCTGGGCCTGCTAAACAACAATGACAACTTCAACAATAACAACAAAAAATAGAAGGGCATTGTGGCAGGCACCTGTAGTCCCAGTGACTTGGGAGGCTGAGGCAAGAGAATCGCTTAAGCCCAAGCATTTGAGGTTGCTGAGAGTTGTGATGCCACTGCACTCTACTGAGGGTGACATAGTGAAACTCTGTCTCAAGAAAAAAAATTGTTATTAATTAAAGATGAATAGTATAAAGTTGCCTAGTGATTACACAAATACAACGACAAAACAGCAAATGCCTTGAAGATTGGGCAGTTTCATCAGAATGATTGCTTACATTTGCGTTATCACATCTTTAATGCCATATTATGAAGAAGTAATAACTAATACTTGGATACAATGTAAGGCACATTTATGATGGCCTGTTAGGAATTTTAGGTGGCCTTGGCAGAGTTTCATAAATATTAAGCACTTATTTTTTTTCTTTTACTTGTGAACCTTCCAAGCAATATATTAAACACTTGTAAGAAGTTTATTAGCTAGACTTTTTTTCCAAACTGTCTGAATTTCTTAAATTCCTTTTTTGTTTCTAGTCATGGAATCCTTTATTTTAATTACTTGGTATAGGGCATTCATTTTTATCCCCCTCCCCTCAAATTAAGAACAGATAATAATATCATTAAATTTATTTTTCTTTTAGCTGTGGAAAGCAAGGTTAAGTGGATATGAAGAGGCCCTGAAGATCTTCCAGAAAATAAAGGATGAAAAGAGCCCAGAATGGTCCAAATTTTTAGGATTGATTAAAAAATTTGTCACTGATTCCAATGCAGTGGTTCAGTTGAAAGGATTAGAAGCTACACTTGTTTATGTTGAAAATGCCCATGTAGCAGGAAAGTAAGTTGTTTCTTTCCAACTATTCTGGCAAAAACCCCTGTCTGGTACCACCTAGATTAATTGACATATTCTTGTAAATCATAGTTTTAGATTATATTTTCTTTTATAATTCCTTGATACTTTTTCATTCAGTTATCTCTTTTCAGAATTCTGAATGGTACGTGAGCTTCCTATAAAGAGAAGTACATTAGAAATCAAATCTTGAGTTTTTTACCATAAAGTTTCATGTGCAAGTGGTTTTCCTTTTGAGCTTTATGTACAGGAATTATTCTAAAGTAGAGGGGAAAATCTTTAGCAACTTTAAAAAGAAACCGAGAGGTTGTCAGTAAAGGAATTACCAGAATTTCACTGAAGATATTTAGGCATTACAAAAAGATCAATTTTTTACAAGGGTTCTTAGCTTAGTGATCTTAGAATCACATCTTTCTCTCCATGTTCATTAGACATTTTTGTCTCTTGGGGAAGGTAATGTTAACTAGACAACCTTTGTAACTCACATTATTGTTTTACTTGATTTATGGATAACAGGTCATTCATCTCATTTTCCCATATCTCAAAGACCTGATTTTTCTAACGCTAGCTTTTATGTCAATCAAAAGAACCTTGTATACCAAAAAGAAAAAATGTCAAGACCCATGGCTTAATTACACAAAAAATATACTTTGGTGATTGTACCAATAAAGGTCATCTTTGATGTGACAGTTTGGTTAACCACCATCACTGGATTTCCTTTGTCCTTAGTGAAACCATTGCTGTATTTTCTCTCTTTTTTTTTTTTTTTTGCATTTTGGCCAGGGCTGGGTTTGAACCCTCCACCTTTAGCATGTGGGTACGGCGCTCTACTCCTTTGAGCCACAGTTGTTGCCTCCATTGCTGTATTTTCATGTCGTTTTTCTTCTGAAACTCCTTTTTGACAAATTCTGCATATAACCCCAATGCGCTCAATTCCTCTAATTCTTAGTATTATAGATTTTATTTAATCTAAAAGAGATTTAAAGCAATAAAGTTAATGTAATAACATTGCCAAGGAGTCAAGAGCAGTCATTTGTTTTTAAAGGTACATATCCATCCCCTCTGTGAAGAAATTCTCTTATTCTAAGAAGTGTTTAGAATGACTTTTAAAAATTTTAAAGCAAGCTAGCTCTCTGTAATCCTACGTTTATAAAATATATTTCTGTATCCATATATTTGCTTGTGTGTGTATGTGTACGTGTATACACATGCTTAGAGAAAGATGTGGAAGGATGGATATCAAAAAGGTGAAAGTAGTTTTTTCTGAGTAGTGGGATTTTAAGGGATTTTTACTTGTTTGAATTTTCTACATTATAAACATTTATTAAGTGACAGTATGTCTGATGCGACATGTCTTAAACTTATTTTTGCATGGTGTTTTTAATGTTCTTGAATGTAAAAAGTTAAACACTCATTTATTATATCTCTAAAAGTACTTCTGCATGACCTTTTCCTAATTCTTTCTACTAAAGTGTGTTTTTTTCCCTTTATAATATGCATTATAGAACCACAGGCGAAGTTGTGTCAGGTGTTGTAAGTAAAGTGTTCAACCAACCTAAAGCTAAAGCCAAGGAGCTAGGCATAGAGATTTGTCTCATGTACATAGAGATTGAAAAAGGCGAGGCTGTGCAAGAAGAGCTCTTGAAAGGCCTGGACAATAAGAACCCCAAGATTGTAGTAGCCTGTATAGAGACACTGAGGAAAGCCTTAAGGTAAGCCTTATTTTTTTTGCTTTAGTTCTGTTGGGGTCCTCAAACTACTGCCCATGGGCCACATGTGGCGGTGTGATTGTATTTGTTCCCATTTTGTTTTTTTACTTCCAAATAAGATATGTGCAGTGTACATAGGAATTTGTTCATAGTTTTTTCTTTTAAACTATAGTCCGGCACTTCAACGGTCTGAGGGACAGTGAACTGGGCCCCTGTTTAAAAAGTTTGAGGAGCCCTGAACTAGAGTATCTCAATTCAGTTTGGATTCCTGATTTAAACAGAAATGGAAACTACTGACATTTGACTTGGCATGCCACAACAACAAAAAAAGTGACCCAGAAAAGGAAAGTCATTCTTCAACAGTAGCACATCTTATTGAGTAATTTTAGCTTTCAAATGTGTTGCTTAGTTATTTTCTCTAAATCTTTTCCTAAAGAAATATTCTCTGCTCATCTTCATATCTGTTCTCTAATTAAGAATTGGCCTTTTGATGGAACAGAAATCCTCAGGGTATAGAAGCAGCTTTTTTTCTCTTATTATTCTCAAGTATGGACTGACTTACTTTAAAATATTGGCTAAAGACACAGTTTCTTGACTGAAGCAAACCTCTATTTTAGGTGCCGTTTTAGTAAAGTGGACGCAAATGCTGTATGCCTTTAAACAGAAACACAGCAAGAGCAAGTAGAAAATAACTTTTATGTAATAAGTTATTTTCAACCCTAAAATTTCTTGTTTTTTGGGAATGGAATTTTTATGAATGGAATCTCCTTCAGGAACAAGTGGCTATAATTTACTGTGAAAATCTAAATTAGACAAATCAATAGTTGGTTCAGAATTGGCAATCTTCTAATCTGATATCCTGTTTCTACTGCTGTCCACATGAGATACTTTAGAAAGCAGTTATAGTGAAATCCTAATAGAGGGAAGATCATTCCAAGTAAACTCTCTTCTGATTTTTTTTTGATCTATATCTTGAAGAAAATGTTTTGTTCAGTGTTTATCTTATGTGAAAGTATAAAAGATTTTTAATTTTATTAAACCATCTTTGATTTATAAGTTTTTTATATTATCTTTTTCTCTAATGATGTTCTTTTATAAAATTTGACTTAGACTTTTTATGTGATCGATTTCTTCCTTGTTTCTAGCCCATTAGGGTAGGCACATGTTTTTGTGAGTGGTATATGGTATGCTCATTTTTTCATCTTAGAAATTTAGTGAATTGGATGGAACCTATGGTTCAGTGAGTAGGGCACCGGCCCTATATACCAAGGATGGTGGGTTCGAACCTGGCCCCAGCCAAACGGCAACAAAAAAATAGCTGGGCATTGTGGCGGGCGCCTGTAGTCCCAGCTACTTGGGAGGCTGAGGCAAGAGAATTAGGTAGGCTCAAGAGCTGGAGGTTGCTGTGAGCTGTGACGCTACGGCAATCTACTGAGGGCAACAAAGTGAGACCTGTCTCTAAAAAAAAAGAAGGAAAAAGAAATTTAGTGAATTGACTTAGTATCAGGACTGGGGCTTATATCAGTAGATCTCTTGTGTCCTTAGTAATGTCTTAATAAAAATACAGAGAGTGCCAAAAAAGTATACACATTTTAACAAGGATAAAAATGTATTAAAATTGTAATACTCAGTATATACCATAAAGTTTGTTATTTTGTACATTGTATATTATATCTTGTTATCTCTTATAATTGCAGAAGTGGCTTGAGTTTTATAATTTTTATACAGTTTTTTCCTTCAAACTGTGTATACATTTTTGGCACCCTTCGTATATATTGTACTATAATCTTCTACTTTTAAATTAGAATTTTCTGGCCTGGAATATTATAAACTCTGGTTATTTCACTTTTAAGCTAACTAGGAGAATAAGGGTACGAAAAAACAAGTTAGGTGTATCTTCTTATGTTTTCCTTACAAATGTTGTTATTTAATCTCATCCCTGTGTGGTTCTTTATTTGTCCTAAAGTATTTCAGAATCTATCTAGTTTTCTGTGATACTCAAGGCCAAATTGCTCTATCCTAGGTTTCAGAGCCTCATAAAGCTTTGTTAGTGATAGCTTTGAGTGACCAAAAATATCTTGTGGCACCTAAAACAGGCTTCTAGAACCCTTTGGTTTTTTCGTAGAATAATGTGTTTAGTATCAGTATTAGATTTTGTTTAGTTAAGGTGTCTATTTCTCATGGACTTGCTCCATCTGTTTTTTTCTTACAGAAGTAGGTGGCAGGATAAAGAGAAACAAAAAAGAATCAGATGAAACAGTAGTTATGTACCGTATATACTTGAGTATAAGCCGAGTTTTTTCGGCACAAAATTTGAGTGGAAAACCCAAACTCGGCACAAATTTTGTGCCGGAAAAACTCGGCTTATACTCGAGTATATACGGTAATGAAGACTTAAGAGATCACAAAAGTTAGGTTCTTCAGGTACTATGTTAAATATCCTTAAAGCAAAATGATTTATTATCCTTGTAATTTCTTATTTTTTATTTAGTCTGAAAGGTTAGCTGAATCAAGTTAAAATATTCTCTAACAATATAAAGGGCATTTAAAAGGCAATCTTAGATATCATATAGTTTATTTTCAGGTTATGATATCTATAATTAAACTATATCACATTGCCAGGTGTTTTGTTAAAAATCCCTTTCTAGCTTTTTTGCCTCACTGCACTCCTGAAAGCAAGATGGGGCACCAGCAGCTCATACTGGAGCTGCCCACGAAAATTTGGCCAGGGTTCTCGCTCTTGGCTGTGTCTGCTCAAACCGGCACGGTCTGATCCGGAAGTACGGCCTGAATATGTGCCGCCAGTGCTTCCGTCAGTACGTGAAGGACATCGGGTTCATTAAGTTGGACTAAGTAATCTTCCTTGAATGGATTATCCAGGGGACACCACGAAAGAAAGCAAGCTAACTCAATACATACACAGATGGACAACATGTACATAAAATAAAGTTTAAAAAAAAAAATCCCTTTCTAGAGAAAGCATTTTCATAGTCTCCTTTAATCTGTTGGAGTATATCAATAGTTATTACTGAATAATTTTGTTGCATCTGTGCATATGAGATAACATTGTGCACATTAGATAATAGGTAAATAATGTATTTGGGTTCGACTACTCATTCAGAGTTTCAGTGTTCTTTCATAACTAAATCCTTCCTGCTCCAGAGTTGAAGGCGTGTTCTAAAACATCACTAGTGATATCATACAAAAATTGGTCATGTGTGAAGTCGAAAATATAGTATATGACAGCTATACAAGGTTAAATACTCCATCGTTTAAGAAGAAGTCAGAATAAAACTATTTTCCCCAAGGAAAACTGAAACAAAGTGAGATTTAAGTTGCTCAAAGGTGGGAATGAAGTATATGCTGTCAGAATTTCTGATATAGCTGTTTGAGTGAATCGCCTTAATTATAGGAACTATTAAGAATTTATTACAAGTAGATTTCACTCATTTAAATATATATAAGCTAATTGTTTATATTTAGATTTGAATTATTTCTAGTCCAGTTATCTACAAAGTAGGTGATAACATTGGGTTGTTGCCCATAGCACAGTGCTTATGGCACCAGCCACATACACCGAGGCTGGCAGGTTCAAACTCAGCCTGGGCCAGCTAAACAACAATGACAACTGCAACAAAAAATAGCTGAGTGTTGTGGTAGGTGCCTGTAGTCTCAGCTACTTGGGAGGCTGAGGCAAGAGAATTGCTTAAGCCCAAGAGTTTGAGGTTGCTGTGAGCTGTGATGCTGCGGCACTCTACCGAGGACGACATAGTAAGACTCTGTCTCTAAATAAATAAATACATAAATACATAAATAAATAAAATGTTAACATTATTTTGGGCTCTAGACATTAAATAATATCCTTTGAAGAAAGATAGACACTTAAATATATATATGTGTGTGCGTGTTTTTGTGTTTATCAGTTCCTTTTCTTTTGCTGCTGTTAAAAAACCCTCAATTTATGTAATTCTTTTCATACAAAGGTATGTTTGAATGAATAGATGAAAGCTAATGCTTTTTCTCCCAATTTTTTTACTTCTAGTGAATTTGGTTCCAAAATCATCTTGCTTAAGCCAATTATCAAAGTGTTGCCAAAGCTCTTTGAGTCTCGAGAAAAGGCTATTCGAGATGAAGCCAAACTAATTGCTGTGGAGATTTACAGATGGATTCGGGATGCCCTGAGACCCCCATTACAGAACATAAACTCTGTCCAGGTGAGGTACAAAGTTTTCTGGTGCTTTTGCATAAAGTTAATATGAAAATATTTTCTTGCTATTGTTGTTGATATTCCATCCTTACATACAATTATTTTTCATTCTTAATTTTGAAATCAGTTGATTTTTCTGAGCATAGCTAACGTCCTCTGCTGTTACATTGTCCTTCAAATTAAATACTATGTGTTCAATGATTCTAGTATGTTATATTGAATCTATAGCGGTTTGTAAACCTTTGTTATAATTCTATTGGGTGGCAGAATTTATTATCTATTTGAGCGAAATGCATTCTGTCTGACTTTTCATTACAGTTGATTTGGAATTAGAATTAGAATTGCTTTTTCAATGTCGCGACTGTATTTGAATTCACAAACTAATGAATGTTTTTAAAAGTGAATTTTATTTTTGTTTCTTAGTGTTTAGAAATATATTTTCTGTATAGGAAAGTATAGGTTGGTTTGATGTGTGCTACAAAATAATGTACACTTTAAATTTATTTCATTTGTCATGTTAGAGCCACATAATAAGAAATTGGGTTCTGGGAGGTGCCTGTGGCTCAGTGGGTAGGGCGCCGGCCCCATATACCGAGGGTGGCAGGTTCAAACCCCACCCCAGCCAAACTGCAACAAAAAATAGCCGGGTGTTGTGGCGGGCACCTGTAGTCCCAGGTCTCGGGAGGCTGAGGCAAGAGAATCGCCTAAGCCCAGGAGTTGGAGGTTGCTGTGAGCTGTGATGCCACGGCACTCTACCGAGGGCAATAAAGTGAAACTATGTCTCTTAAAAAAAAAAGAAAGGAAGGAAGAAATTTTGTCCTGACATTTTATTTTATTTTATTTTATTTTATTTCTTTTTTTTAATTTATTTTATTTTTGAGATGGAATCTCACTTTGTCACCCCTGGTAGAGTGCTATGACCTCATAGCTCACAGCTACCTCAAACTCTCAGCTCAAACTATTCTCTTGCCTCAGCCTCTTGAGTAGCTGGGACTATAGGCGCCTGCCACAACACCTGGCTATTTTTACAGACAGGGTTTCCCTCTTGCTCAGTGCTGGTCTTGAACTTGTAAGCTCAGGCTATCTGCCGGCCTTGGCCTCTCAGCGTGCTGGGATAACAGGCTTGAGCCACGGCACCTGGCTGGGTCCTGATATTTTAGTAACTATAAGTATTAAGAATGTTCTCTAGGGAGGATAAGGCAGGAGGATTACTTGAGCCCAGGGGTTTAGGATTAGCTTGAGTAATAGTGAGGTCCTCCATCTCTATAAAACATTTAAATTAGCCAAGCATGATGATGCACACCTGTAGTCCCAGGTACTAAAGAGGCTAAGGCAGAGGCATCGCTTAAACCCAGGAGTTCGAGATGGCAGTTAGCTATGATTGGACCACCGCTCTCCAGCCTGGGTGACAAAGCAAGAACCTATCTCAAAAAAAAAAAAAGAAAGAAAGAAAGAAAAAATGAAGAAGAAAGATAAAGAAAAAAAGTTCTTTAATCGTGGAAAGGTAGATATGGTTTTTAAATATTTTATGGTATTTGCAGTTGAAAGAACTAGAAGAAGAATGGGTGAAACTGCCAACAGGTGCTCCTAAACCTAGCCGGTTTCTTCGTTCCCAGCAAGAACTAGAAGCTAAATTGGAACAGCAACAGTCTGCTGGTGGTGATGCTGAGGGAGGTAAGCCAATTTTACACATTGATTTTTATAAAAATTATGAAGAACTGGCGCTGCCCAAGAATTTGTGTTCACTAGGCATATTTTGTAGGACTGCCTTTAATAAACTGTAAGTTACATGTGGTGTTAATAACTCTGATCTCTTCTCTATTAGTATTTTATCAGGGTTGTGAAAGGACTTATAACTATTTGATCGGTAAAACCATTCCATTCATTTTTATGGTTTGTTTTATATTTCTCCTTAAAGGTGGTGATGATGGTGATGAGGTGCCACAGATAGATGCTTATGAACTTTTGGAAGCAGTAGAAATTCTTTCCAAACTTCCCAAAGACTTTTATGACAAAATTGTAAGTAATAGTTCTTTCATTTATTTCTTTTTAACTAGTTACTGAATAGAATTCAAAAATGCTCTGCTGAGCTTGTTTCCCCTTCACCCTAAATCTTCCCTAGCAGAATAACCTAGTTACTTCTTCCTCTGTTCCCATTGTACTTATAGTATAACACTTTTAAAAACCATGTCTTGCCAGAAACTAGAATATTACTCCTGACTTTCTTTTCTTCATTTTCTCTCAGATTTTACCTTTAAATGTGTCTCGAATTTGTCCTCTTTTCTTTATCCCTACTGCCACTGCTTTGCCTCAAGGTTGCTTGACCCTTAGTACTGTTGACACTTTTTGTTAGATAATTCTTTTTTTTTGGTGGGTTGTCCAATGTATTATAGGATATTTAGCAATATCTCTAGCTTTTACCCAGTAGATGTCAGTATCATCCTCCTAACTCATGACAATCAAAAATGTCTCCAAGCTGGGTGCCCGTAGCACAGTGGTTTATGGTGCCAGCCACATACACACAGGCTAGGGGGTTCGAACCTGGCACAGGCCAGCTAAAGAACTGCAGCAAAAAAAATAGCCAGGCATTGTGGTGGGTGCCTGTAGTCCTAGCTACTTGGGAGGCTGAGGCAAGAGAATCACTTAAGCCCAAGACTTTAAGGTTCCTGTGAGCTGTGATGCCCCAGCACTCTACTGTGGGTGACATAGAAACTGTCTCAAAAACAAAACAAAAATGTCTCCAGACACTGCCAAATGTTCCCTAGGAGAAAAAAATTGTTGGTAGGGACCTACCCAAATAGAACTGTCCCATCCGGGAAAGAACGTCCTCCCCAGGAAGGAATGAGTGTACCAATCCCTACCCTCCTCCTCCCCAACTCTTATATTCCCACCCCATCTTAATCCACGTGCTGACTTTTTCAAACTCAGCCCACTCGCACCCAAGTGAATAAAGGCCACATTGCCCACACAGAACCTGAACTTCGCTTCCTTTCATTCATGTCTTAGAATAACCCCTCATTTTCGGTCCTTGACCTCTCAGTTGTCCCTGGTTGAGAAACATTGTTCCTTGCCTTACATGCTGCGGTTGTCTTCTTATGAAACTCCCTGTCCCTGATGTTGCCTTGTTTCCATCATTCTTCACAATGTAATTTAGAGATGTCATTTTTTGAAAATGCTGATTTTCCCATTAAAGCTTAATTAAACCCTTCCACAGATCTTAAGATGATGTCAGAAATCATTCTGTGACCGTCGATGCCATCTATGGCACCTTTGAGGCTGCTACTTCCCTTCTAGCCACATCTTTAATTGCTTTCACTCTCCATGTTCTAGTCGTACTGGACTTCTCTCAGTAACAAATGTGCCATTCTCTTCTCTTCTCTTCTCTTCTCTTCTCTTCTCTTCTCTTCTCTTCTCTTCTCTTCTCTTCTCTTCTCTTCTCTTCTCTTCTCACAGAGTTGTATTATATCACCTTCAGTAGAGTGCCATGGTGTCACAGCACACAGCAACCTCAAACTCTTGGGCTTAAGCAATTCTCTTGCCTTAGCCTCCCAGGTAGCTGGTACGACAGGCACCCACCACAATGCTCAGCTATTTTTTTTTTTACAGTTGTCATTGTTGTTTAGCAGGCCCAAGCCAGGTTTGAACCCGCCAGCCTTGGTGTATGTGGCCGGTGCCCTAACCACTGAGAATGGGCACCAAGCCAGTGGTTGTTTTCTTTAAGACTAAAGCTTTAGGGTAGTGCCTGTGGCTCAAAAGGGTAGGGTGCCGGGTCCATATGCCAGAGATGGTGGGTTCAAACCCAGCCCCAGCCAAAAACTGCAAAAAAAAAAAAAAAAAAAAAAAGGCTTTAACATATGCTGATCTTTCTGCCTGTAACATTCTTCTCTTGCCATTCATCTAGTAATACCTCTTCATCCTCTAGCTCTTACTTTAAGCATCACTTTTTAGGGGAGATTCTTACTGCCTAAACTAGGTTGAGTCCTCTTGCTTCATTACCAAAGCATCTTGTACTTATCTTATCATAGTGGTCACTTGGTAGTTATTCATTGAAGATCTTCTTAGCGCTGCTGTCAGCAACTTGAGTATCCTATTAACTTCTGATTAACAAATAAATATCTGATAAATTATAAATTATAAACTATAATCTCCAGGATAGTGAGTTTTTCATCTTCTTTTTATCTCTAGTTTTTTCAAAAAGTGGTTGTTCAATTTGTTGAATGATTATTTGATCTCTAGTAAGACATAGTCTACTTTATGGCCATAAAACAAAGGGATTAGCATTATACTCACAATCTGGAAAACTAACCTCGAAGATTAGAACAATTTGGGTTGTTCGTTACATGATTATTTTATTTTGGGCTTTTTAATATTATCTTTGTAGAAATTCCTCTTCTGTTATTATGCTAATGTGATGTGGTCCAGAAATGCTTTCTATCAGTGTTTTCTGTTTAACACTTGTTTACCAATGAGAACAAAAAGTTATGTTATTTTGTTTACTTATTATATTACTTTAGGATTATAAAATCTTATACAAATACATGTGTGAACAAAATTTTATATTAAAAATATTCTGGCTGCATAGTTTTATAACCTTGTTTTTTAATAAACTTTAGAAAATTTTTAAAAGCAAGCAAAAAATTGTATGTCTTTGAATTAGTAGAGTGCAACCAATAGACTTTTATTTTGCTCTTTTATATTCTGTTCTACAAATCACTCATATTGTGTCTTACAGGAGGCAAAAAAATGGCAAGAGAGAAAAGAGGCCCTGGAGGCTATAGAAGTACTGGTGAAAAATCCCAAACTGGAAGCTGGTGATTATGCAGATTTAGTAAAAGCATTAAAAAAGGTAAATATAAGGACCTTCAGCATTGATATTGTTGTAGCAGACTAGGATGTTGAATTTTTCATCAGTCATCTTTTGTATTACAAATATATTACCATTTAATTAATACTTTTTTTTTTTTTTTGTCATCCTCAGTAGAGTGCCATGGCATCACAGCAACCTCAAACTCTTGGGCTCAAGTGATTTCTCTTGCCTCAGCCTCCTAAGTAGTTGGGAGTACAGGCACCTGCCACAATACCCAGCTATTTTTAGAGACACGGTCTTGTTTGGGCTCAGGCTGGTCTTGAACTTGTGAGCTCAGGAGATCCATCTGCCTTGGGCTACCAAAGTGCTAAGATTACAGGCAGGAGCCACAGTGCCTGGCCTAATTTAATGAATACAGTTGATGGTATTTGAATTACAGATACACATTTTTAAAGGATTGTTTAAAATTATTGTCTTAGGTTAGTTTGGGTTTCAGTATTTATTTATCACCTTGACTTTAAGTATGCTATCTGATAGCGTCTGTAAACCTCAAGAAAAACAGGGTCTTGCTAATTTAGAACCACATGTTCCAGTTTAATAATTCTGTAGGACAAGCTATTTAAATTAGCTGTATTTAATTAGAAAAATATTAAATTTGAAGACATAGAAAATAATGCCACACTGAATTGTATTAGCATATAAAGCAAAGGGTATGGAATATGTAAGTATAAAGTGGGCAGGCACTAAAAATAAATATTTTTAGTTTAGGAGTCTTTGGTATTATTTAGGTCCAACCAAGTTGAATGCTGCTGGTGAATTTTTTTAATTAATGACTTTTTTATAAAATCTCAAAGTATAGATCAAACACTATAGATACAATTTAAAGCTTAAGAACAAACTCTGAAGGCGTCTTCATGAATACAGCAAGACTGAAAAGTTTGTTTAGTTTGCTTCCTTAGTCTGAAATTACAGAGGATTAGGATGGTGAAAGGAACAAGTTAATCTTTAATTATATGCACATGTAGAATGATTATGATTATTTGTGTGTGCGTATTTGTTTGTTTTTTGCAGTTGTTGTTTTAGATGGCCTGGGCTGGATTCAAACCCATCAGCCTCAGTGTATGTGATTGGTGCCCTACCCACTGAGCTGCAGGCACTGCCGTGATTATGATTATTTGTGGTAGTTATGTTCTATAAAGTTGCCAAGAGCACTAAATGAATACTGAACCATTTCTTCTAGGGAAAATACAGGGTCAAGGTCCTGTGACCCTCTAATCACAATATTTTCATCAACTGATTGATAACATAACCTTACTCTATTTGACAATATCTTCTTGTCAGTGTTTTACATATATATTGTTGATTAATCAGCACTGAACTTATGTCCAACAGCACTGTAACTCATGCCTGAATGAAGCTTGTCTTTTTTTTTTTTCTTTTTGTAGAGACAGAGTCTCACTCTATTGCCCTTGATAGAGTGCTGTGCCCATCACAGATCACAGCAACCTCCAGCTCCTGGGCTTAGGCGATTCTCTTGCCTCAGCCTCCCCAGTAGCTGGGACCACAGGCACCCGCCACAATGCCCGGCTTTATGTTGCAGTTTGGCCAGGCCAGGTTTGAACCCACCACCCTCGGTATATGGGGTCTAACAGACTTTTTGCACTAGACAGCATTTCAGTGCTACTCTTGGGAGCTGTTTAAAGGAGGAAAGCACCAACAAAAAACACAAAAATGCAAAAAATATAGCTCTAAGAAGACCATGAAAAGGATACTTACTTACAGTATGAGAGTTGAAACAAGAAGGCAGAATGTTACTTTGTTCCCTCTCAGCTGGGAATGTGCACATCAGACAACTCAAAATTTTCATAGCTTTGTGCTTTTGTCTGCAAATGACCAAGCAAGTACCATGGATGATTTTCGGGTTATAAATAAGCTTTAACAAGTAGGTAAAGTAGGTATTCACAAATATGGGTTTATGAATAATGAAGACCTGTATTTTTTAATAGTTAGCCTTCCTATTTTTTCCTCTGGTGGGACTTTGAGGCAGGGATATAATTTGTCAGAATTTGGTTCACAATAAATAAATTTAAAAAAAAAAGAAAGAATTTTATTGACTCATCAGTCTTCTTTCTATCTTGAGCCACAGAGGACTCCTGTAATACAAATAAAAAGAGAATTGCCCTGAGGAAAAAGGATTTTACTAACCTGAAGCCTGGGAGAAAAGAATGGGAAGAAGGATAGAAGGCATTAAGACAGGGGAAGTGAGACTCCAGTGGCAGGCAAAGAGCTTCAGATTCTTTGTCAATTGTTCCAGCATTAATTTCATCAGGAATCTTATTATTTTGTCACTGAATTCTTGATGTGTCAGGCAAAGTATTTTATTTTTCCTTATCATTAATATTGTTTTCTATATATATATTTTTTCTTAGCTCTTCAAATAAAGACAGTCCATGAATTATATATTATATACAGAGAGAAGATCATGGATTTTATAATTGGGTAGATAGTAGATGTCTGAGAGATCTAGAGTAGCCCTTTGCATGTGGCAAGGTTAGGGCAAATAAATTGAAAGACCACAAACAAGTAAAAAGAAACTTACTTTTGTGGCTAAAATATTTAAAATAATGAAAAGTAAACTTCAGTTGTAAAAATTAACCTGAAATGTGACATTTTATTTTTTATATACACCAACTTTATATCTTGTTGACCTTTTTTTTTTTTTTTTTTAATAGACAGAGTCTCACTCTGTCACACAGGTGGGAGTGATCATAGCTCCATGCAGCCTCAAACTCCTGCGCTCAAGCTATCTTCCTATATTGGCTTCCCAGAGTATTAGGGTTACAGGAGTAAGCTACTGCAGCCTGTCAGCACTTATATTTTATTATTTTTTTATTTCTTATTTTTGAGACAAGAGTCTCAAGCTGTCGCCCAGGGTAGAGTGCTGTGATGTCATAGCTCACAGCAACCTCCAACTCTTGGGTGCAAGCCATCTTCTTGCCTGAGTTTTTCTATTTTTAATAGAGACAGGACATCGCTGTTTGCTCAGGCTGTTCTCAAACTTGTGAGCTCAAGCAATCCACTCGCCTCAGTCTCCGAGAATGCTAGGATTATAGGCGTGAGCTACTGCGCCTGGCCTGTCAGCACTTTTAGTTGTACAAGATTTCCTAGTGTTTAAATTAAAACGGGATTATGACCATCCCCTGGTCTAAAACAGAAGTCACGAAAATAACATAAACCACTGAGTTTTTCTTATCTCTGGAATGAAGTTCCGCCACATAGACTATTTTTCTTAAAAATAAACTCTTTTCCCAGCTTGGCGCCCATAGCGCAGTGGTTATGGTGCTGGCCACATACACCAAGTCTGACAGGTTCGAGCCTGGCCTGGGCCAGCTAAATACAACAATGACAACTGCAACAAAAAATAGCCAGGTGTTGTGGCGGGTGCCTATAGTCCCAGCTAC
>CAUYPK010073921.1:0-16044 GCA_963574355.1 Loris lydekkerianus
TAGCTTCTTTTTGGAGGATCTATCCAGCACTGCTAAAGGGGTGTTAAAATCTCCAACTACTATGGAAGTGGTGGAAATCGAGTTGCTCATGTCTGTTAGAGTTTCTCTTATAAATTGAGGTGCGTTGTGGTTGGGTGCATAAATATTAATAATTGAGATCTCATCATATTGAGTATTACCTTTAGCAAATAGGAAGTGTCCATCCTTATCCTCATTTATAAGTGAAATATGTTTGTAATTTCCCTTTATAATAATATATTTTTTCCAATTTTAATATTAGGTGTATCCAGATGAAGTGGAATGATTTTGAAGTATTTCTTCTTTTTCTGTTGTCTGTAAGATTTGGCATGATCTGTTTTTTGAAATTATCTTTTATTTATAAATATTAGTTGTCTATTTTTTGAGACTTTGGAAAAAAATAAGAAGAAGAAGTTAACTGATGACTCCATATGAACCTCAGAGTCAAGGCATTCTATGATAGACATATTCTTATCTGACAATGTGCATGTTACTTTTTTGCGTTACTATTATTGCTCAATATTTTATTGCAGCAATTGTCTGATTTCTTTTCTGAATGTATTTATCTTCATTCATTCTTTACAAGGTTTTTGTTTCTAGTCCTTGTCTTAAACATTGTTATTGTCATTACATTTTAAGCCTTTTTAATTTTGTGAAGGCAAAAAGTGGAAACCAAGTAAACACATCTATATGTATAGAGAAAATAAAATAATAATAATAATAATAAACATTCAGTGCAGGCTTTCATGTGCACGTAAGTTTTTAAATCAGATAGGTATGTAATTGATTCCCAGCAATTAACATCATCTGTCTTCTGGATTTTATTCACCCTCACAGGTATGCAGTGGTGATTTTAATTTGTGATCCTGTAATGACTAATGATGGTGAGCATCTTTCTATTTGTTTATTTGCAATCTTCTTTAGTGAGGTGTGTGTTCTGATCCTTCTTTAATTTTTTAATTAGATTATTTTCTTATTATTGAGTTTTAAGTGTTCTTGTTGGAGTGGTTTATAAATGTCATTTAGATCAAGTTGATTGGTAGTACTGACTGAGTCATCCTTAATGACTGTCTGCCTGCTTCATTTATCAATCACTGACATAAAGGTGTCCAAGACGCTAACTGTAATAATGGATCAGTTTATTTCTTCTTTCAGTTTCATCCCTTTTCTTTCATGCAATTTAATGGGTTTTTTTTTTTTTTAGGCTTATAAATATTGGGATTGCTATGTCTTCTTAGAGAATTGAGCTATCTTATCACTACTAATCTCTGCTTAATACTCTTCCTTGTCGTAAAGTCTATTATGTCTGAATTAGTATTGCTACTCCAGTTTTTTTTTTTTAAATGTCTTTTTTTTTTTATTATATCATAGCTGTGTACATTAATGCATTTATGGGGTACAATGTTCTGGTTTTATATACAATTTGAAATATTTAAACAAACTGGTTAACACAGCCTTCACTGCACTTTCTTAATTATGTTAATGACATTTATACTCTACACACCTTTGTTTGTAAGAGCCTTTCATACATGACAGCACCTCCAGCATCTCTTGACATCACCCAATAAATGCCATTAGGACTCCCAATCACTGTGACAAACACAAATTTCACCCACAATTTCCTAAAATATCCCACTATCCTAGAGAAACCCTTAAACATGTCCACTAGGAGATTTGTACAAGAATTTTCAAAATAGATTGTAATAGGGAAATAACCCAAGTAGCCGACAAAGGAAAAATAAATGCATGTCTTACAATGGAATGTGACTCAGCGGTGACAATGAATGGCTGTGTAATGTGTTAATATCTATCAAGATGGAGAAATAAAGTTCACAGAGTTAAGCAAAAAGTTGAAGAAAGACACATACCCTATGACATCGATTATTCAATTCTTTGAAATACACAAAATGATATTATGTATTATTTAGGGCCATACATATAGATGTGTAAGTATAAAGACACTCGTGAGGACGGTAGCAATGTCAGGAACAGTGGCTAACTCCAGGGGGAAGGAACAGAGACAACTTTCAGGGGTGTAAACATTATTCCTAATATTTCATATCATAGGCTGGGCAATGGGAACTTAAGTATTGTTCATTATTCCTGTATCATTTATGTCTAAAATATTTTTAAATAAGCAAAAACAAATATTCATGGGGTATCTGATTGCAGACAGACCTGATTTTGAATTTTGGCTGCGTTATAAAAGCTTGTAAGTTGAACAAATCACTGAACTTCTCCAAATATTAATCCATTTTCTGGAAAATGGGAATGAATAGAAGCTATAATATAAGGATGCTATTGGATGTTGAAATGATAGAATATATTCACAGGCCGTAGCACAGTGCCTTTTTCTAGAATAAATATGAAATACTTGGACCCTTTGTAACAAGAAGGAATAATTGCTCTTCTAACAAACCGTATAAAGTCCTCATGATTTTTCATAAACAATAATATCTACCCTTTGTCTGATCAGTTGTCAAGGTACGTGTATCATCCCTTAATGCAAACACTGATTGGGTGTTTTCTAGTTACTTGTCAGATAAGTCTCTGATGTTCAAATCCTACCAAAATCCTATTTATAAGGATGGATATTTATGAAAGATTGTCTGAAGGGCATGCTATTCATCTATTTTCTAGAAATGAAAAATTTTCCCCTTGGATCAAATCACACCATCTGAGAGCTACGTATCTGGATGGCATTTTTCTGGCTGTTGTCAGATTTACTTGACAGACTTGAACTTTGCTGTTCCACTGTTGGGTTGCATCGAGGGAAGCTGGAAGAAGCAACCAAGCAAACCCAGTCTATGTTTATTGCTTGGATGGCATCCAGGATGTTATTCTCTGAACCAAAAAGTGTTTTGTATTTTTTTATGAAGACCCAAGGGGGACATTTGTTTTCTCAGCTCAGCGAAAAGAAAACCGTAAACAACTGTGTTGTCTTTACTTTGTAGATGGTATGGATCTTTTAACTGAGCACATTTTCCTACTAACTTTAGTCTCTAAAAATAAACAGCCCAGTCTGTGGCCCATCTATAGCATATCTATTAAAAAAATTTGGCACACATTCCTGAGAGGTAGGTACATTTACCTACCTGGATTTTTTTTTTAACCCGTATTATCTCTTTGTCCCAACATTTTCAATGATTTGTTTTCCAAATAATTTTGGAAGCTGAGTCAAATCCTTTATAAAACAAGATAGAAAGAGAGAAAAGAGGAAAGTAAGGACAGAATAAAGGAAAGTAAGTATTAAATAAAGTAGGTAAAACTATGTATTCCCTGAGCACCTGGCTTTGAATTTTACAGCTAGTATATGATTGGTAAATGTTTGTTATAGTAAAAAAAGGTAAAACCCATCAGTCTCTAAACTGTTCTTTTTCCTGCTGTGATTGGCCATGTGCCTGGGCTGGAAAGGAGAAAGGGCTGGTGAAACCCTCAGAAGCAAACAAAAGAAAACTTTGGTATTTTCTGAATGATGTTCAATATTTTCTAAAGAAATGTTCTAACAACTTTTCAAGGCTCACTCAAATGTCATCTACTTTTAAAAAAAGAAAAAAAAAAAAACCTCAGTTGTAAACAAAAGCTTCTCTCTACCCTGTATTCCTCTGGAACTTAGTGCCTCTGAACACTCACACAGAATTTGTTTTATGATAACATCCCATGAAATAAAAATACACATATAAAGATAGATAGATAGTTAGAAGGGGGAAAGACCATGCCCATAGATATGGCTTCATATTCATAAGCATATTAATGGTCATTTCCATAAATTAAATACATACTTTTAAATTGGTAAATGAAAATCTATTTCATTAATTTCTTGACTAATCTTGAATTAAAACCTGTTCACATGCAACAATGAGGATGACTCTCACATGCATTATGCTATAGACTTTTGGTTCCATTGATATAACATTCTTGCCAAAACAAAGCTGTGAGGTTAGAAAACAAATTAATGTTAGCAAGAGCTAGGGTCAAGGGGAGGAGCTGACGGCACAAGGGCAAGGGGAAATTTAGGGGAAATAACAAAACTCTTCTGCATCTTGACTGTGTGGCGATGGTAATAACTCTGTATTCGTCAGAGCTCTCAGAACTCTACCCTAAAAAGTGTAGAATTTACTGTTTATAAATTATGCAGGAATTTAAAAATACGATGGTGAGGAGGGAAACCTTTGTCGAATGTCTACTGAGCATCCCATTTTCATTTATCTAGGAAGTTAACCTGATTCTGAGGCTTAGAACAATAGGGTGAGGTCCCTGTTTGCACCATCTCTTCTCCCCATGCCCAAAATAGATATTGCTAAAAAATCATGGCATTTTTTTTTCACTATGAGGCAAGACAGGACCTCATGTGGGATCTTCAACAGAACACGATAGACAGCCCCCAATAATCTTTTGAAATTAGCATGAGGTAAAACCCATGTCATCCCAGAGAGACTCTATTATTTGCTTAGTCGGACCTGCTCTAAGTGAAGGCATAACGCTTACAAAAAGTTTGTTCACCTTCAGACGGTTTTGTCCCAGTACCTCGACATAATATATTTTAAGAATAGGAAAAATGTGAATGTCAGAATAGATCTCATTGTGTATGCTGTGTCCACACAAACATGCTCAAAAAGTCTGTGTCTAGCCATCAAGTGGAAGATCAGACTACCTTCAGATGTGACTACGGCCCGAGGCAGGAGGTTTGGGTGCACAGGACCTGGGTGTGACTGCCAGCTGGTATCCTAAATTGCTGTAGAAACAAGAGAACGGAAGGATGGACGCGGAAGATGAAAGCCAGAAATCATAAAGAGTCAGATCCTATTTTGTGCTGGACACTACGCCGGGCATAGAAAAACGAACAAAAATAAATTCCTGGCCCCCATGAATCTTATAATCCTGTGGAAGTGAAAGACATGAAAGAAATAATCATACAGATAAGGATATACAAGCCTCTGAAAGTGCCAGGAAAAAAAGGGCAGGCAGATGTAGAAGAACAACACGGAGAAATTAACAGAGATGGATGGAGGGGAACCCAGCAGAGTTTCTTTTGAGTAAGTGGTTTTTATTTTGAAGGCTGAAGAAAGAAGGAAGAGGCAATGGCCAAGTAGGATGGGTAAGCGTGTTCCTGACAGCCCTGTACTCAGATCTTGAAATGAGAGAAGGGACAGAGCCTTAACCAACTGAAAGGACATCGGTGTTGTAGGTAAACATCCTGCAAGCAGGTTCTGCCAGGAAGATGGGTGAGGTGGGGTCTCAAAGGCCTAGCTGTGCTCCCTGAGGATGTCAAATACGTCCTAAGCACACTAGAAATTCATCAAGTCAAGTCACATTATCATTAATACTCTGGCCCAACAGCAGTGATAAAACTTTGAGGGGAATAAAAAAGCTCCAAGATACTCTTTTTTTTTTTTTTCTTTTGTGGAATAGAGGATAAGGTTAAAAGAGTCATGATAGGGTTTAAAGAGTTAGGAGCTAAGGGCAAAATAATCTGGGCAAAAGCCAAGACTCATAGCTGCCCCTGATGGTTAAAAACAGTAGTCACTAGACACAGCACACTGCCTCAGCCCTAAGTCGTGTATGAGCAGTGATAAGAAAAACGCGAGACGGAAGTACAATGAACAGAATGTGTTGAAAGTTAAGTCAGGCAGTTAAAAAGCTTCTTGTTTTTTAACCTTGACTCTCTGTCTCTTAGAAGCTTGCTACTGAGCTGTGTTTCCCATGCCTAAGATTGCAACAAAAGTCCGTGTGGAACTTTGGGACGGGTCACACCCCGGTCTCCCCCTGCACAGTGCATGCTGGTGTCATCCTCCCAGGGTCCCCTCATTTCAAGGTATATTGACTGAGTAGGTGTTACTGTCTTGCATAGAGACAAGCTCTATTCTCCTGCATAGAGTGCCGTGGCATCACAGCTCAGAGCAACCTCAAACTCTAAGTTTCAAGTGATCCTCTTGCCTCAGCCTCCCAAGTAGCTAGAACTAAAAGCCCCGGCCACAATGCCTGGCTATTTTAGAGATGGGGTGTCACCCTTGCTCAGGCTGGTCTCATGCCAGGCCAAGATACTTTTTAAAATAAAATAAATCTACAACATAGCAGCTCATAGAGCATTTTGTACCTACTATTTGAATATCACTTGCCGTACTGTATCGATAAAGTATCTGATGGCCAGAGTTTGAAGTGTGGTAGGTGCTTGGTGAATATTTGTGGAATTGAAACAGAATGTGGAAGCATGCGAGTTCTGTGCTCATAGCCTTCCAAGGTCGATTTCATAAATGCATTCCGTGTTATGTCCGAAAGTGGCTTCTGCTCTGAAGCCGGAAGCGGTGAGTATGGAGAGATCTGGAGTTACAGATGCATCTGCCTAAGAATAAAATAACCTTTATAGAGCTGTCACGAATATATGCTGATCAGAATTACTCTGAGAATCTTCTGTCCTGGTTCCAGCAATGCGGAGCAAAACAAAAGACAATGTGGAGATAAAATTATAGGTTACGAAGGATTATTTTTGGAATTTGTTCAAAAGCCAAGGCAAACACACACAAGAGAACACAAGAACAGCCAACTAGTGACAGAATTTCCTCTCGATGGATCAAGAAAGAGTCAGAAAAGGTAATGACAACCCAAGAGCAGAGACTAAATTGAGCCAAACTTCTAAAAAAAGGCAAGGTTTGCGGAGCAGGTGACGGCATCTTACGAAGGATTTGGAAGTCTCCCAAGCTGAAGAACATTGACAGAGAGCAAACTGGGATGGAACCATCCGCAGAGAGAAGTTACTGACAAGGTAATCATTTCAGGTTTAATTATGCCCTCCCTTGATTTATATTTTGAAGTCCTAGCATGTCAGAATGTGACCTCATTCAGAGATAGGGTCTTTAAGGAGGTGCTAAATCTAAAATGAGGTCATCAGGACAGACCCCAATGCAATAAGACTCGTGTCCTTTTAAAAAGGGAAAATTCTGACACACAGATAAGCATAGAAGGAAGACACCGTGTAAAGAGACGTCAATGAAGAGGAGAGAGACGTGCAACAAGTTCTCCATCACAGCCCTCAGGAAGAGCCAACCCTGCTCACATCTAGACCTTGGACTCTTAAGCCTCCAGAACTATGGGAAAATGAATGTCTGTCACTTAAGCCACTCAGTCTGTGGTATTTTGTCACAGCAGCTCTAGCAAACTAATAATCAACCTCCCCAAATTCTCATTTACTAGAAGATTAAAAAGGGTCCATCCATGTAAACATGAAAGAGGTAAAGTCTCCATCTTTCCCTAAGGCTGCATAATATTCCATGGTGTACATACACCACAATGTATTGATCCATTCATGGGTTACACTTACTAAATGTAGAATATAAACATCTTGACACAATAACTAAGAAAATGCCATGAAGGCTATGTTTGATGAAAATATTTCGAATGGTATATAAAACCAGCACATTGTACCCCATGACTGCATTAATGTACACAGCTATGATTTAATTAAATAATAATAATAATAATAAAGACAAGGGACTATAAAAAAAATTAAAGAGAAAGAAAGTAACTCAGTTAGTAGAGAGAAATGATAAGATAGGTTTTCACAGGCTCCTATGGTGTAAAAGAGGTTATTCTTGCATAAATCCATTCACTGGGAACTATATACATTGGGGGCTTTGAATGACAATACTGACTAATAATAAGAAGTCATACTAATAGGTATTAACATATGTTAGCCACAGTGTCGTGTGTTTTACATAAGTTATTTTACCTGACCCTTACAAAAGTAGTTGGGATTATTTTACTGAGGAGAATACTGAGTCTCAGAGAAGTCTAGCTATTTGCCCAAGGTCCCACAGCTAGCAAAGGGTTAAGAGAGGACTCAAATCACTTGCCCTCCTGTCCCTCCCCTCTTCTGCCTCCAACCCCTGAGAGTCCCTGACGGGTCCAGGGAAACTTGACATCAAGAAAGGGAACAAATAATCTTGCTCAAGCAACAGGTTAATGTACTTTGGGAAGGATGAATACCAGAATCTCTTACTCAGACTCACAGACAGCAAGTTCTACGAGTAAGTACTAAAGTCTTTCTCTCTTTCTCTTCCTCCTCTCTGTCTGCCTTCTCCTCCTCTACCTCCTTCTTCACTCTATGTTTCTCTCTTAGCTGCCAAAAACAGAGCCACAAATAACACTCCCCCCCGAAAGTTACTAGATTTCTCTAAATAAAGTTTCTTCTGGATACATGAAGAAGTGCCAGAAGGAACATGGAGGAAATAATTCAGCAGGAGTGTGCTGGTCACAGCTTACTTGCCACGGGATTGGGGGAAAGTCAGGAACATACTGACCTTCAGTCGCTAAGTCTAACGAACCACACTTACCTCATGGGTTTATAAACTTACGTTTAAAAGTATAAATGAAGTGACTTTGTTTTGAGCTCCAACATGGAAAGAGCTTAAAAATTAGCATCCCCATCTTTGCAACAAGAAAAAGCTAAACAAACTGAGGATTTAAGGAAATTTCTTGGAGGTTGCAGGACAAACTATCACCAAAATAGGAAAAGACAGAAGAATCCTCCCAAGAGTCATAGTTGAGATCTGCTTATCTGGAGAAAAAGCCTATTAGAATCAAAAATTAATTTATGTGAATTACTGGGGGCTGGGTGTGAATGAATTTAAGAGTGAGAAACTCTTGGGGGCTTAGGTGACCCACAGTTTCATGATTTTATTTCCTAGAACTTCACCAGAAAGACCCCCTCCCCCTGTCTCTGGAAGGCTGAAGGGGAGTATAGCCTTGGTGTAATACAACAAAAACACCTTTAATAACAAAGGTCACCAGAATAAAATGCTGTACCACAGCCATATCCCCACTGGGGAAGGAATATTTTTCCAACTCCAGCCTCCTCTAGTCTTCCTCTGCCACCTAAGAGGGAAGAAATAAAAGCTAAACAAACAAAAAAGAAAGAAAGAAAGAAAGAAAGAAAGATAGATTAATTCTAAAGGTCATAGCCCAGGGACGCAATCCCATTGAAAATTGAGATTTAATCATGGAATCAAAAAATGTTTCTACTATGCCTCACCACCACATCAAAAAGACTCCAGTAAAATCACATCGCATATGAAAGAGCTCTATGGTATAGAACTCCCCAAATATAGCAAAGGTGACAAAAGTCAAGGATATTAGCTAAATTTGAAGACGCTAGTACCTATAACTACTAGACAAGCTATAGCCAAATTAACATAAAACCTCACCGTAAAAGTCTATTTGCCACAGTTTCTATTAATTAATATGTCATTTCTGCCTTTCAACAACAAAAATTATAAGAATGATAAGCAATAAGAAAAAACAGCCTGAAAATGTAAAATAAGCATAACCAGACACAGACACAGCACAACTTTTGGGTTATCTCTCAGAGAATATAAAATAACTACAGTTAAAATGTTAATGGTTTAATGTAAAAAATTGACAACATGCAAGAACAGATGAACCACGTGAGTACAAGGGAGCAATTCTAAGAATCAAAAGCAAATGCTGGAAATAAAAAGCTCTGTAACAGAAAGAAAGAATGTCTTTGATGAGCTACCAGTAAAATTCTTTCCTTGAACATGGGCCAACAAATGAATTAATGAACCTGAAGACAAGTCAAGAGAACCTTGCCAAACTGAAATACAAAGATAAATAAGAATTTGAAAAGAGAGACAGAACAAAACTTCCAAGAACCCGGGGAGAATTTCAAAAGGTGTAAATACAAGCAATTGGAATATTAAAAGGAAATGAAAGAACAGTATTGAGGAAATATTTGAAGTAATACCGGCCCAGAATTTTTCAAAATTAATGATGCATATCCAACTACAAATCAAAGAAGCTCAAAGAACATTAAACAAGATAAATATTGTTTTTAAATATCTGTATAGGCATGCCACAGTCAAACTCAGAAGACCAAAGGCAAAGAGAAAATCTTGAAAGCATCTCAATCTACATTAAGAAAGAAAGAACAGTAGGAAAGCAACACGTGAAGTAAAATAAAATGTTACGTATTTCTTATGTTTAATTAATCTGAAGGCTATTTAAAGTAATAATAAATGTATTCTATGATTATAGAAAATAGATAAGTGAACTGAATGACAACAATATCGTAAGGGATAGGAAGGAGGAATTGAAAATATTCTAGTATAAGATAGTTGCACTACATGTTAGGTGGTAAAGTGTTATTTGAAAGTAAATTTAGATTACTTATGTCAATTCAACTAGATCAATAAATACTTTAAATGCTAGTGCTCTAAATACATCAAGCAAAAGATAAACATTGGCTTGGCGCCTCCAGCTCAGTGGCTAGCGCACCAACCACATACACCAGAGCTAGCAGGTTTGAATCCAGCCCAAGCCTGAAAAACAACAATGACATCCAAACAAACAAATAAGCAAAAAAATAGCTAGGTGTTGCAGCAGGTGCCTGTAGTCCCAGCTACTCGGGAGGCTAAGGCAAGAGAATCGCTTAAGCCCAAGAGTTGCAGGTTGCTGTGAGTTGTGATGCCACGGCACTCTACCCAGGGTGACAGCTTGAAAATAAAAATAAATAAAAATAAAATATAAACATTGTTAGAATGGATGAAAACCCAAGAAACACACTTTAAATATAAATTGCAGGAGTATTGAACACAGATGTCTTAACACTGTGATTAAGTAAATGAGGTGAAAGCTATGTTAATTAGTGGGATGTAAGCGCTCCAATTTGTACAAATAATCAACACATTGAATCCCACAAAGGCATAAATGTATTCTTAATCTATGTATATATGCCTTAATAAAAAAAATTAAAAAATAAAATGTAGGTAGGTTAATGTAAATGGATGGAGACAGCTATGCTGTGCTAATCAAAAGAAAACTGGCATTTCTATATTAATTTCATACAAACAGGAATTCAGAACAAGGACGATTACCAGGGATAAAGAGAGCATTACATAATGATAAAGGAGCAAATTCTTTAAAAATATTCAATAACCCTAAATATATATGGCTCCAACACTAGAGAATCAGTTTTGAGGCCAAACTGATAAAACTGAAAGAAGAAATACACAAATCCACTCTTGTAGTTGGAGTTCTAGGTCTTCATCACATCTGTGTCAGTAAATGAGACATCTAGCAGATAGAAAATCAGAAGGAATATAGATAAACTGAATAGTATTCATCAGCTTGATCTAATTGACATTTATAAAAAATACTTCATCCCACAACAGCTCAACACACATTCTTCTCAAACTCTAATGTAACATTCCCCAAGATAGATACATTGTGGACCATAAAATATTCCATAGCAATTTTAAAATAAGATAAATCATACAAAGTATGTTTTCAGATGACAAATATAAAACACAAACTAAACAGGAAATAAATAATTAATCTTAAATAATAAAACAATCAATATGTAAATAGATGGAAAATTTCTACATATTTGGAAATTAAACAGACACCTCTAAATAATCCATGAATCAAAAAAAAAATAAATCTCAAAAGAAATCTGATATTTTGAACTAAATGAAAATACAGCTTGCCAAAAATTGTGGGATGAAGTAAAAGCAGCACTTTGCGAGAAATTCATATTATTAAATACATACACTTGAAAAGTAGAAAAATCTAAAATTAAGAACCTTAACTTCTTCAGTACAAACTATGGGGAAAAAGCAAATTAAAACCCAAGCAAGTAAGCTACTCACCCATAGGAAAGTGGTTACAGCGCCAACCACATACACCAAATTAGAGGGGTTGAATCTGACCTGGGCCAACTAACCAAGAATGACAACTGCAAAAAAAAATAGCTGGGCGTTGTGGTGGGCACCTGTAATCCCAGCTACTTGGGATGTTGAGGCAAGAGACTCACTTAAGCCCAAGAGTCTGAGGTTGCTGTGAGCGGTAACACAATAGCACTCTACCCAGGGTGATATAGTGAGACTCTGTCTCAAAAAAAAAAAAAACTCAAGCAAGTAAAAGATTAGAAACAACACAGAATTAGAGCATAAACATATAAATCTGAAAATACAAAAAAAAAAAAAAACATAGAAAAGCAACAAAACCAAATTTTGGTTCTTTGAAAAGATAAATAAAATTGATCAATGTCTAGCCAGGCTAACCAAGAAAAAAGGAAAGAAGGTACAAATGACAGGTATCTGAAATGACACTGGGGTCATCACCACAGACCGCAAGGCTATTAAAAATGTGATTAACAGATACTATGAACAACACTAACCCCACAAATTTGATAACTTCAATGAAATGGACCAAATCCTGAAGACACAATATATCAAACATTAATCAAGAAGAAATAGATACTCTTAAGAAGCCCATATCTATTAAAGAAATAGAATCAATATTCAATAACTTTTCAAAGATTAGGGAACCATGCCTAAATGATTTTGCTGTTCAAACATTAAGAGTAAATTGACCCCAATTTTCCACCATATCTTCCAGAAAACAGAAGTAGAGGTAATACTTCCCAACTCATTCTATAAGGCCAGAATTACTCTAATGCCAAAATAAGATAAAGAGAAGAAGGTAAAAATTAGACAAATGTATCTCATGAAAAAAGATGCAAAAATTCTCAACAAAATATTATTAAATCCATTCAGTTACAAGAAAAGAATGATACATCACAACAAAGTGAGATGGACTGCAGGTATGCAATGTGGCACAAATATTTGATTTAAAAAATCAATATATAGAGCACAACAAGGTAAAGAAGAAAAAAATCACATATCAGTTGATTTTAAAATGCTTGTGAAAAAATCTGATACTAATTCATGTTAAAACAAAACCTCTCAAGCTCGGCAACTGTAGCTCAGCCACTAGAGCGGCAGCCACATACACTGGACCTGGTGGGTTTGAATATAACCTGGGGCCTGCCAAACAGTGACAACTACAACCAGGTTGTAGATAGCCAGGTTGTTGTGGTGAGCACCTGTAGTCCCAGCTACTGGGGAGGCTGAGGCAAGAGATCACTTAAGCCCAAGAGTTTGAGGCTGTGATGCCATGGCACTCTATCGAGGGCAACAAAGTAGTTCTGTCTCTAAAAAAAAAAAAAAAAACTCTCAGCAAACAAGGAATAGAGAGGAACTTAACAAAGAACAGCTACCAAAAAAAGGTACAGCTAATGTCACACTTAATGGTGAAAAACTGGATGCTTCTCCCCTAAGACTGAAAACAAAGCAAGGATGTCTCTCTCACCACTCCTATTTATTACTAACATCATAATGAAAGTTGAAACTTCTGCAAAAGGTAAGAAAGGTAAACAAAAGGTATACAGATTGGAAAAAAGAAATACCATATATACTTGAGTATAAGCCGAGTTTTTTCGGCACAAAATTTGTGCCGAGTTCGGGTTTTTCGGCACAAATTTTGTGCAGGAAAAACTCGTCTTATACTCGAGTATGTATGGTAAAACTGTCTTCATTCACAGAGGATCTGATAAAAAATGCCAAAGAATTGACAAAATTTTCTTGGAACTAGTAAAGGAGTTTAGCAAGATTACAGAATAAAATGTTACTATACAAAATTACACCACTCTCCTATATGACAGCAATGAAAAGTTGAAATTTTTAATTTAAAAATCACAATATTGTTTACAATAGCAGTGGAAAAAAGGAAATATTTAGATGTAAATTTAACAAAATGTGCTCAGGATTTATATGAAGAAACTACAAAACTCTGATGGAAGAAATCAAAGACTTAAGTAAATAGAGAGATAGTCCATATTCATGGATTGGAGGACTCAATATTAAGATGTCAATTTGTTTGTGGCAGGTGCCTGTAGTTCCAGCTACTTGGGAGGCTGAGGCAAGAGAATCGCTTGAGCCCAAGAGTTTGAGGTTGCTGTGACCTGTGACGCCACAGCACTCTACTGAGGGTGACATAATGAGACTCTGTCTTAAAAAACAAACAAACAAAAAAAAGAAAAAGTCAATTTGTGTCTTCTTTCCTTCTTTCCTAACTTGATCTATAAATTCAACAGAATCCCGATCAGAGTCTCTAGATTTATGTCCATTATTGTATGTAACACTGGATAATACTTTCAGCTTAGAATGAAGGGAAAGTATTTCAAGATCAAAAAAGAGGATTAAGATTGGGCAGTGCCTATGGCTCAGTGAGTAGAGCGCCAGCCCCATATGCCAAGGGTGGCAGGTTCAAACCCAGCCCCAGCCAAACTGCAACAAAAAAATAGCCAGGAGTTGTGGCAGGTGCCTGTTGTCCCAGCTACTTGGGAGTCTAAGGCAGGAGAATTACCTAAGCCCAAGAGCTAGAGGTTGCTGTAAGCAGTGAGGCCACAGCACTCTCCTGAGGGCAATAAAGTGAGACTCTGACTCTAAAAAAAAAAAAAAGAGGATTAAGATTTATTCCTAAAAACTGTCCATGGCATTAATCAATTTATACAAAGTTAAAACTATTACAACATAATCCTCACAACAATAGTATGATGAAAACTCACACTCTCTTTAAAAAAATCCTACCAATCTCACAAAGCTTTCTTGGTCAAGGCCAACAGCGATCCCGCCTCAATAGTCAATTCTTAGCCTTCGTCTCAACTTGCACCATCAATGGTATTTATTGTTCTTGTTCCTCACTGGACTTCTATTATGCCTCACTATTTAATCTTAACTGATTCTTCTCTTCTCCCTGGACAGTTCCAGGGTTCAGTACATGGTACTCCTGTCATCTCTGTCCCTTCCCATTACTTTATGGAGATGTAACTATTTAAAAACACCCTTATAGTGAATCCCAAATTTATATCTCTAGGCAAGACCTCTCCTCTGAACTCCAAATCCATATATTCAACATCTTCACCACCTCCACTTGAACAATTAACAGATATCTCAAATTTGAAATGTCCTAAATTGAATTGCTGATTTTCTCCTACCCACCTGAAACTTGTTCCATTCGCAAACTGCTTCTTGATTTTAATGTATAAAAGCTGCGTTCTTACCACTTCTCAGACCAAAAACTTGAATTCAGCCCTGACTTCAAGAGTTGAGACCAGTATTCCATCCTCTACCAGTAATGCTCTTGCACAAGATAACAACTTAGCTAATTCCTTTTCTTCCTCATGTTCTTTTTTTTTTTTTTAATTTTGAGATTTGGCAATTTTTAAAAAAATCTTCATATTAATATGAGGATTTGAATGATGTTCTTTCTCAAATCCCTCTCTCAGTGAGGTCCCCCCTGAGGAGCCCCAGGTAGTTCTACAACCTGCTCACCTGCATGTGTCATCTCCCCTGTCCTGCTTTTCTGGTTCTACCACACATCTAACTTACTCATTTAGTTATTTTCTGTCTCTGCTGGGCAGTGATCTTCACCTCTTTGTTCACTGATACATCCCAACTACATAACTCAGCATCTGGTATCTAGGAAGCACTTCATGATTATTTCTTAATGTTACATGAATGAATATAATAATTTCTGCTTTACACATAAAGTAATAAAACTTAAGTGTGGCTAAATAATGATAGAATAGAGTCCCAGACATTCTTAACTTCCAAATATCGGTGCTGCCATTACATTTTTTCTCCTCTCTTCAGATTCAGTGTGCCCCCAAAACCTGCCTCACAGAAAAATCATCTGAGACAACTCAATAAACCACTAGCCCCTTCTTGGAGTTTCAGTTGGCCAGACCTGGGGGTTCATGTGTCTGTATTTCTACTCTCTTTAGTGATGCTGATGAACATCCAGGGCTGTCAAACATTTCTCTAGAGCCTAGACTCTTCTGCGGGCACATTCCTTTCTGGAATTCTTAAAGAACTAGCAGCAGGGATTGGATTAAAGATGGTGGCCAAGTAACAGCTTCCCTGTAACTGGGTACGGCGTGTCAGGGGAGACAAGACTCCAGGCACTCCCAGAACCATGTGCACCTCCCCCAGCCCTGTTGCTGGATCCAGGTGTGTCACACACAGGAGCTACTTCCACAACCAGAACTCCCTAACTAGAGCAGCCCCAGAGGAACTACACAGGGTCACTCCCTACAAAGATCCAGCAACAATAGAGTGATCCTGCTGGGGTCTAATCTTGGAGAGACACCTCCCCAACTCTGAGGAC
>CAUYPK010073925.1:0-10611 GCA_963574355.1 Loris lydekkerianus
GCTGACCACCATACAGTAACCATGATCTTTTTTTGGTGGGGTTTCACCTTTGGGAAGTGCCTGGGTGGCTCATTGGTGTCCAACCACTGTCCTGAACGTTTCCTATTGTCGTAGAGAATCCACTCTTCATCACACATGATGATCCGATCCAAAAAAGGATTGTTTTGGTTGCACAAAAGCAATGAAGAACAAACCTCGAAACGTGACAATTTCTGCCGATCGTTTAAATCATGGGGCACCCACTTTTTGAGCTTTTTGACCTTTCCAATACGTTTTAAACCATCAAAAACCACATGGGAGCTGATACCCAGTTCTTCCACCATCCCATGCACCGTTTGTGATGGGTCAGTCTCCACCAGGGTCCTCAAATCCTCGTCCTGGATTACTCTAGATCGACCACTTCGGGGCTCATCTTCAAAGCTAAATGTCCCGAATGAAATTTCACAAACCAACATCGAACAGTGCGTTCATTAACACTATCATTGCCAAATGTCTGGTTAATTTTTTGGGCTGTTTCGGCAGCGCTTTGGTTCAATTTGAATTCGTAGAGAAAAATTGGCCAAAAAACGCTTAATGACATCATATAGTAATAGGCTGAAAAGAATAAAAAAAATTAAAAGTAGAAAAAAATGAACAGCATCAATGTATAGAGTACAAAATTCTCCATCAATAAGTATATACCACAACACAGTAGAATAAATATTTATTGAGATATGGAGCTACAAAAACACATGACATTAAAAAGGACAAAACTTTTGAAACAACCTAATAGTATTTTAAAAATAGTGACCCGAGAGTAAATTTGTTGATTGAATGAGATAATCATTTTATATAATTCAGAACATTTCTATTTAAAAATGATTTTTTGACAAAAATAAATAAATGGGACTTAATCTAAAAACTTTTGGCACAATAAAAGAAATAATCAACAGAGTAAACAGGCAACCTTAAGTATGGAAAAAAATATTCACAAACTGGTACATTCAACAAAGGACTAATATCCAGAATATACAAGGAGCTCAAATAAATATGCAAGAAAAAATAAATAATCATCAAGGAAATGCAAATTAAAATCATAATGGAATACCACCTTACCCCTGTTGGAATGGCCATATCAAAAAATAAAATAAATAAAGTTGGCTAAAAGCCCGAACATCACTATACAATTCATCCATACATCATTCATTCATGTAACCAAAAATCACTTGTACCCCTAAATCTACTTAAATTTTCAAAAATACAATAAACCCAGGCTGGAGCACAGTGGCATGGTTATAGTTCATTGCAGCTTCAAACTCTTGGGCTCAAGGCTGCTTCCCATCTTAGCCTCCCAAATAGCTGAAACTGCACATGTGAGCCACCACACCATACCTAGCTAATTAAAAAGAAATTTCTTTCATAGATAGAGTTTTGCTATGTTGTTCGGGTTTCAAACTCCTAGGCTCAAGTGACCCTCCCACCTCAGCCCCCCAAAGTTCTAGGATGACAGGGATGAGGCCCCTGTGCCTGGCTCTGTTTTAGACTTCAAAGGTGGTATTCCATCCACCCCTGCCAAAAATATTCTTTCTTTCTTATTAAAACAAATATTGGCAGTGGAGAAAACATACATATAAAAGTGCATCTCTTTGAATATAATCCAGTCTCATCTCAAACAAAACCTATTGAAATTGGTTTTGTTTAAAATTGAAGTGAATTTTAATGAAACTTATACAGAATTAAAATATAATAAAATAAATCAAATATTGGCATTAGCAAGGGGGTATCAATCAGGGTCCCAGCAGGAAACAGCAAACTCAAAGCAGGCTATTTCAAGAAAGGTTTGTTTTCTAAGTAATTATTACAAAGGTGGGACAGCCACAGAGTTAGTGCAAAGACCTGAGTCAAGTAATAGAGCAGGAGTTAATTCCTCCCCCAGGCCTGAGGAGGAGGAAGGAAGGAAAATGTTAGCAGAACCCAAAGGGAAAGAGTTGAGTAGAGAAAGTAGTCTTGAGGAGCAATGACCTTAGGTCAAGGGACATAGTCAGCTTCACAGATATTTCTCATGACTTCAAAGGGGAAAACCAAAGAATAGATACCCTGATCTCTTTCTGGGGCTCCCCTTGGCCATATCCAATGAGCAGGCAGAGTGCAGGGAAGCTCTGCTGATGTGGTCCATGCAGGTCAGGACTTGGGCAGACAGCAGGGCAAGGAAGGGGCAGAAGTGAACCTGGAGTGGTAAATAAATGACAGCCTATACAAGCTGGGGATGTGTGCATCTACCCTGTTAGATTCTCTATGCCTTGAGAGATTTAAGGCTGTTCATTTGAGGGACTATGCAATGTCATGCTCTGCTTGTCAACTTAATAGATCTCTTGGTATCACAAAGGATATGTCAGAGCTATTCTGCTCCCTTTCCAGAAACTACCTATAAAAGCTAATTAATAGTGCACCCTTGTTAACACATGCAGATTTGGCATTATTAGTCTAATTAAAAGGATTTTAACGGACTCAACTTCCCCCTCTACTGATTCCTACATATCACAGTCAAAGTAAATTAAAACCATTAATCAAAGTGGTAAAAATGATATAAGGTACAGGATACAGGCAGAACTGAGAGGAGACTAACAGCCCTCATTATGTTTAATTTTGTTCCCTAGCAAAGGATAATAAATTCAAATTGTTACACCACAATAAAACATTTAATTATTCAAAAGCAGGGCAAGACACATTATAATTAGCTCCCTATTATGTGTCTTCATTTAGGTGGTATTAGATGCAGTTTAGTAGCCCAGCCAGTCTGAAGCTAGAGATTTAAAGTGAGATCTCAACCATTCTGTCATCATGGAACCTGTCCTTGCCATGTGGAGTTTACCTTGGAATGTGGGCAATGACTTAGGTTTAGTGTTCATTCGTTCATTCAGGCAGAGTTCTCGGCACTGGAACTCCAACAGTGAACAAGCTGAGTGAGTAAGTTCCTCCCTTATGGAACTTCCAGGAGGGCTGGCAAAAAATTCATGATCCTTTTCCTTTTTTTTTTTTTTTTTTTGGAGACACAGTCTCAATGTGTCACCTTCAGTAGAGTGCTGTGGCTTCACAGCTCATAGCAACCTCTAACTCTTAGGCTCAAGTGATTCTTTTGCCTCAACCTCCCAGGTAGCTGGGAATATAGGTGCCTGCTACAATGAATGCCTGGCTTTATTTTTGTTGTTGTCATTGTTTAGCAGGTCCGGGCCAGGTTCGAACCCACCAGCCCCAGTGCATGTGGCCAGTGCCCTAACCACTGAGCTATGAGAACCAAGCCTTTTTTTTTTTTTTTTTTTTTGAGACAGACTCTCTGTGTTACCCTTGGTAATGTGCCACACCATCATAACTCACAGCAACCTGGAACTCTTGGGCTCGAGCAATCCTCTTGTCTCAGCCTCCTGAATAGCTGGGACTCCAGGGCCTACCATAAGACCTATTTTTAGAGACAGGGTCTCGCTCTTGCTCAGGGTGGTCTCAAATGCATGACCTCAGGCAATCCACTCACCTCAGCCTCCCAAGTGCTATGATTACAGGTGTGAGCCACCATGCCTGGCCAGTGTTTCTCATCTTAGCCTCACGGCTCTCCATCGTCTTTCCCCAGCCTACTGCTCAGACTTCATCTCATGCCACCTTCCTCTTTGCTCACAGCAGCCCTGCCACCAGGCCTTTTGCTATTTCTCACACATGCCAACCTCATTCCTACCTCACGTGCTATGCATTTGCCTTTTCTGTCCACCTGGACCTCTGCTCCCCTCAGATCTCCAAATGACTGCCTTCCTCTCATAATTACGTTCTGTGATTAAAAAAGACCTTCCCTGACCATCTTTAAGAACTTCTTTAAGAAGCTCCCCAAACTCCAGTTACTCTACTTTGTTGAATATTCTTCATAGAATCACAATCCAACATTATCTTGCTTGTTTATTTACTTATTGTTTGTCTCTTCCCTCATTCTCCGTAGAACATGTGCCCCCCAGGAGCAAGGACTTAGTCTCTCCTCTTTACTGTATTGCCAGTGTCTGTGTAGCTTGGCAAGTAGTAAGTTCTTAATAAATATTCGTGATTGTAGCTGATCATGTTTTCCAAGACGTCAGCAACATCTGCAATCGTTTCCTAAAACCTAGTCATGTCCCTATGAAGAGATCAAGACTAATCCTCTACCCCTTTAAATTGGGTAGGTGAACTTTTGACTATCTTATATAATAGAAGTGATATAGGTGGAGTTTTTCTTATCCAAAATACTTAGGTCTAAAAGTGTTTCAGATTTCAAATTTTGATGGATTTTGGAATATAGGGTATACATAATGAGAGATCTAAGGGATGGGACCAGAATCTTAATATAAAATTCATTTATGTTGTATATACACTTTATACATGTAGCCTGAAGTCACTTTTATACAATATTTTTAATACTTTTGTATAAGAAAAAAGTTTATGTACATTGAACCACCAAAAAACAATCACTATCTAAGCCACCCAGGTGGACAATCTGTGGCTTCTTACATGAAGAAATCCTGATGTGTACAGAAAAAGTATATCATAGCTGGTGGTGGCTCAGAGGGTCTATTTTCTGTTGGGAAGACTGTGTGTTATGCTTCTGTAGTTTGTCTGTGATTCATCACATGAGAGGTGTGGAATTTTCCACTTGTGGTGGCAAGTTGGCACTCAAAAATTTCCGATTTTGGAACATTTCAAATTCCAGATTTTTAGATTAGGAATGGTCAATCTATACTGTATAGCTTCAGAGGCTGGGTGAAAAAAGGTGGTAGATGTTGCCTTTAGAGTCCAAATGAATCCATGTTGAGAGGCCCTGCAACTACATGAAGAGAGTGAGGTGTCAGCCCAGTTCTCGCCATGTCAGCCCAACACTCTCTCAGTCACCATTAGACTTGAAACCACGTGACAGACCCTGAGCTAGAACCATCCAGCTGACCACTTCCAAAATTCCTGATCCATAGAATCTACAAAAAATAGTAAAATGATTGTTATTGTTTTAGTTCATCAGTCCATCAAGTTTTAGAGTGATGCAGTAGATAACTAGGACAGTAGTTATCTAGGCTGAATGAATTAATTAATTAATTAATAAGGTATAGCTTATTACTTCCAACCTGATGCAGAATGAAGTGAATAAAATGTAATCAAGGTGGAAGACTATGTTTTGGAGACCTATGAATCTAAGTAGAAATAAAATATTTCAGACAAATTCCAATATCAAGTTTCCCCAATATAATACAGAGTCAATTATAGTGCTGATCAAATTATACACCTTCCAGAACAGTATAAGACATTTTTTACCACAACATAGAAACATACATACATTAATACTTTTTCAGGTATATATTACTGATTATGGCAGTTTTTCTTTTTAACTGTGGACTTACAATCCTCTACGAACAGCTATTAAAAATTAATTATAGTTGGCACTCATGATGTTTTCCGTACCAGCCTTGAGTAGATCCCAAAGCATCCCAAAGAGCCTTGCAGAGTAACTTGATTCCTCACATTCCACCACCTCTTTCTCGAGGATTTCTGCAGTAATACCAGAACCAGGGGCAGCATGAGAAATTTCAAATATTTGAAATTCAAAATATTTACCTTGTCTATCAATACTTCTAAAATTCTATGAGAGCATCTGTTTCCATCCTCGATAAGAAAGAGAGGCGGCATTTGTTTATCAGCTATTAGAACTTTTCACTAATTGGTAAGTAGTCCTAGAGATCTCTATCAATGAGGATTTGCTCAAAACAATAGCTAGCTTTTGAAATGCTAGCATTTTCAAAATCTCCATCTATTGATTTGTATTGGACAACACTGGATTGTTCTGCAAGGACTTCTTTCACTCACAGTTACTTTGTGTCTTTGTATCTCTCACTTTCATCCACATACCTGTGAGCTGTTCTTATCCATAAAATGGACATGGTGTCATTCACTTCCACTCAAACTGAGGAAATACCAATCCTGTTAGACAAAGGCATTTATTTATGATCTCGAATACTGCCTTCATCGCGCATTCTTTCCTGCTTCCCTGTTCAATACTATTCATCATCAATCTTTCAAAACTCCAGTATTAGTTGGTATCTCTTAAAGACATTCACCATTACATATGATATCATTGTTTTTGCAGTTGCTTTCATTCCTCCAATTCTACACAAAATCATTTCTGACTCACCTTTGCTTGCATGCCCTGCAGAACCTATTAAAATGACTTCTCTTATAGATTCAAAGAATCTTCAAAAGATTCAAAATAGCAGTGTTACACTTCCACTCAGATTGTGGGACATCTTCCTTTGACAACAGTCCATGTATAACCTGAAAAGGAAAACATATTGGTGAACCATTCTTATTAGTGAACTATGGTTCTAAACTTGGAATAGTACTAAGTCTTCCACCTCCAACAGGTGGTTTTTGGATATAAATAGGAGGTGTCATTTTTTCTGTCACAAAATTTAGAGGAGTAGGGGCTGATACTCAGTGTCCAAAGTCCAGGAACACTAAACATGTTGAAATGTAAGAAATAGTCCTATATAACAAAAAAGTTTTGTCCTGTTAATATGTCAACAGTGTCCCTAGTGAGAACATTGTTGAACTATTTACCTGGTGTTAATAATAATCTTTGTCATTTTCAATTATTCTGTGCCAGACACTGAAAGGTTAACTGACCAATGAGTCTCCAAGTTTAATGGGCTGAAGAATTTCCCAGGGGATGGATTAAAATCCAGGTTTCTGAGCCCTACCACTAGTGTTTCTGAATCAGTAGCTATGCAGTAGGGTGAAGAAATTGCATTTGTTTATTTCATAACTTTCCAAGTGATGCTGATACTACTGGTCCAGAGACCATCCTTTGAGAATCACTGACTGGCAGTAGTTTTAGACTTATGTTCTCTATTTTTCAAGTGAGGAAGCCAAATTAAAGAGGTTAAGTTCATCATTTATCCAAGAACTACACAGTTGGGATTGGAACCAAGGTGTCATGAGCATTGTTTAATACAAGAGTAGAAAAATTCATTTGTTTGGGCAGCCTGCAGTGAAGTTAAAGTAAGGCTACCTTGGGTTCACTATTTCTTAGCTGTATTATCTTGAGGAAATTAATTATGCCTTTTGAGCCTCCGTTTTCTTGACTTGGTCCTTTCTCATAGAAGTGTTGCGAAAATTGAACGAGATAATGCTTGAAAAGCTGGTACGGAAGAACAGAGCGAACCAGGGTCCTCAAGGTTACATTCCAGTGGAACAGCTAGATAATAATAAATAAATAATTACAAACACTGTATGTGTGGTGAAAAAGTAGAACAGGGGAATGACTTGGAGATGAAAAGTAGACATGGTGAGGTCTGAGAGACTCTTCCAAACAGATGACATTTGAGCTAAGATGAGAGTTAAAAGAAGCCAGCCCCATAGGACTGGAGGGTGCATGTTCCAGGCAGAGACAAGAGCAGATGCAAAGGCATGGTGGCAGGAATATGCTTTATTGTTCTGGACACTGAAAGAAAACCAGAGATGTTGGGGTGTAGTGAGTGGAAGGGCAAGAGAAATTTTACAGTGGAGGGGGATGGCATCAGAGAGGTTGGTAGTAACTGTTTACAATGGAGGGGGATGGCGCCAGAGAGGTTGGAGGTAACTGATTACATCTGGGCTTGTAAGGCATGGTGAGTACCCATTGCACTTATAGGACAGTGCAAGACCACAAGGGGGCTTTCAAGCAAGGCATTAACTTGATTGGATTTGCATTCTTAACAATTTAGCTGCTACATCAACAGTGGATTATACCCAGCAAAAGTAGAAACACACAGACTGCTTATGCAGCTACTTGAGAGACTGAGTGACCTGGATTAGGGAGGTGGCCAGAGAGGTGAAGCGAAGTGGATGGATTCAGCATATCTGCAGCTTTCTGACAGACAGCATGTACTGGGAGCAGAATTCTGGGTTTAGCAACAGGGTGGATAGCAGTCCTGTCTGCTACAATCGGGATAGCTAAGGTAGAAACATGTTTAGAATTTAAAATCAAAAGTTCTGTTTGGAATATGTAAGATGAATTTCAACAGTTCAGAAGAAAACTTTTGGGAGTTACGGTTTTTTCCATTATCTTACCTGTTCTGTTCATTTCATGAATGTACACACAAGCTAAAGTTCATCACCTTCAACACTTGAAAGGTATGCAGCAAGTCAGTATACCTCATAAGCCTGTCTTTTTAAAGCTGTAATGAGCAACAATAAAGAAGTGACATGTTTATTCACCAGAGATGTCAAGTATGCTGCTGGATGAGGATAGAGCATCACGTGAGATTTTTTCCTCTTGACAACCCCAGAAACTCAGAGATGAACTTTTAACCAGTTAGTACTGAGGCTGAGCTTGATTGAAGAAGCGCAGAATTAGAAGCTAAAATATTTGAGTCCTGGTTCCTCGCAGATGCTAGATAGCTGTGGAACCTTAGTTATGCCACTAGATTTCTATCTAATCAATAAAATAAGAAAGATATGAAAGATCTTTCCTTCAGAGAGGGAAAAATGGGTTGCTATAGAAGTGTTTGAAAAGTTAAAATTGCTGTGGTCTGTGTAGACAATTGAATAGTATTCAGCCATTAAAAGATGGATATTTTGTATCTTTTATAACAACCTGGACTGATCTGGAGAACATTCTTCTAAGCAAAGTATCAGAAAGATAGAAAAACAAGCATCATTATGTACTCAGTACTAAATTGAAACTACAACTACAGGCTCCCCCAAAGAAAAACTCAATTAAATTTAAGTAGGGAGAAGGGAGGAAAGGGTTTGGTGGGGTCCCACCCAGTGGGTACAATGTACAAAGCCTTTTCTGCAAGATTTACTGTTTCATGGTGTATGCTTAAAAATAAATAAGATAATACTGAGCTTGGGGGTTACACATATGCAGCCAGTCATTTAAATACTCATTAATCACTGGTTTAAATACCCAGGTCTCTAGCCATCTAAATTAATGCCTGAAGAAAACAGTCACACGGCCTACAGACACATGAAAAAATGCTCATCATCCTTAATCATGAAAGAAATGCAAATCAAAACCACTTCGAGATATCATCTAACTCTAGTAAGATTAGCCCACATCACAAAATCCCAAAACCATAGATGTTGACGTGGATGTGGAGAAAACGGAACACTTCTGCACTACTGGTGGGATTTCAAACTAATACGTTCCTTTTGGAAAGATGTTTGGAGATCATGTAGGGATCTAAAAATAGACCTGTCATTTGATCCTTCAATTCCTCTATTAGGTATATGTCCAGAAAATCAAAAATCACCTTATAACAAAGATATTTGCACCGGAATGTTTATTGCACCCAATTCATAATTTCTAAGTCATAGAAGAAGCCCAAGTGCCCATTGACCCATGAATGGATTAATAAATTGTGGTATATGTACACCATGCAATATTATGCAGTCTTAAAAAAGATGGAGACTTTACCTCTTTTATGTTTACATGGATGGAGCTGGAACATATTTTCCTTAGCAAATTATCTCAAGAATGTAAGAAAAAGTATCCAATGTACTCAGTCCTACTATGAAACAAATTTATAAACACCCACACTTCCATATGAAAGCTATAACCCAACTACAGCCCAAGATGAAGGGGAAAGAGGAGGGGGAGGGAAGGGGGGAAGCATGGGTGAAGCTAGGGTAATTGGTGGGACTACACCTATGGTGTATTTTAAATCTACTAAGTGTAGAATATAAAGGTCGCAACACAATAACAAAGAAAATGCCATGAAGGCTATGTTAACCAGTTTTGTGAAAGTATTTCAATTTTTATATAACACCAGCACATTGTACCCCATAATTGCATTAATGTACATAGCTATGATTTAATAAAAAACAAAATAAAATAAATTATGCCTGAGATCTGGACTTGAGTCATGAAGTGAGGTATCAAGTTAGCTTTTCCAGCCCGTGAGTGACAGAGATAATGAATGTGCTGTACTTTTAAATACACACGTGTAAGCTTAATAGATACCTGGAAACACAAATTCCTAATAAGAATTATATTTACAGAGAGAATCCAATATAAAGAGAAAGGGATGAATTAATTTCACTGCTTATTAAACAGTACTGTATGTTTAAAAAAAATAGAAACCACATTATATTTACATTTAAGTTGTATGTACACATACCCCCCCCCCCCCCAAGTTATCCTACTACTTCAAGTAACCAAAGAGTGACTAAGGCTAATACTTGTGGGGAAAAAAAAACTAGCTTTGTTGACTTATAAAAAGATGGTTCAGTGGACAAAAATACTACCTACCATATATACTCGAGTATAAGCCAAGTTTTTGTGCCAAAAATTTGTGCTGAAAAACCCGAACTCGGCTTATACTCGGGTCATACAGGTTATTTGATTCGGTGTGCATGCACCTAATCAAATGCACGTAGTCTCCAGTCGTCTTCTGCTGTCTGCTTGGGGGGGTGGTGCTTCAGCTCAGTCCACAAGTCACGGCTGAGCTGAAGAGGTAGGCGGCTGAACTGAACTGTATTCCACTGAACTATTTAACCCACAATATTTAATGGCACATTTAATTAAGTGAAAGCCCCATTTAAGGCAGTAAAATCTTGTAAATAAATGTTTATAAATCCTGAATCCTTATA
>CAUYPK010073928.1:0-18258 GCA_963574355.1 Loris lydekkerianus
GACAGGGACCAAACCATTGATGTTTGTATCCCCATGACGGGTAAAACTGAAACTGCAAGAGTGCAAGAGCAGGCAACCTAAGACAGGGGCTATGTTTTTCCGCCATACAAAAAACAAAAGAGGGAATTGTTGGGCCCTGCCATGTGCCTCAGGCCTAGTGCAACTTCCCGAGCCTGACTAGAAGTAGATCCATCGAGCTACTTCCACGTAGCAACGACTCAGCAAGGCCCGGCCTGAAACTGCCTCTACCGAGATACAGCCAATGTGGTACCATGCTACTGGCCCGACCCTGTCACTCACCTCTTCCCCCGCCTTCTTTCCCCGCCCCTTCTCCACAATAAAAAATAAATAAATAAATAAATATTAAAAATAAATAAATAAATAAATAAAATAAAAAAAAATAAAAACTCTATCAGCAGGAAATAAAGGGTGAGTGTAAGATGGAGAGAGAGAAGGAGGATATCACAGTTTAGGTAGAATGGTAAGAGAAAGCTTCAGTGAATAACTGACATCACCTATTTGATTTTAGCCAAAATTAGCAATAATCTGTACAGAAGGGACAAAGTTTTTGAGGAAAAAAAATAGTAGTTAACATCTCATATTTTACTTCTGAAATGAAAGGCTCACAATATTACTCACCTAAGAATGTCAATATCATTATTTTAAATAGCTATCTTTGAATTGGATTCTCTTAAAGTAGAAGCAAAAAAGTGGGCTTTCCTGTTGGATCACAAATGGGAAACAGGAGAATGTGAACACTTCTCTGTGTAATTCTGGAAACTCTGCCCTTTTCCTAAACCTGAAACTGAAATAAATTCACTCATCTAATTAAGCAATACAAAACCCCTGAGAGCTGGGGTTGGATACACACAGGATACCCACTTGCCCACATTCACACTCATTCAACTTTATTTGGTTCGAAGGTCTTTATCTGAGTTTCTGAATATTTTCAGCATGACGTTTTAAGTGTCTTCCTCTTTCTTTCCCTTCAGTTTCAACAAAAACTTACTGGCTCTTCTGGCATGTATTTTTTGCCTGTCTTTAATTTTTATGTGTATTTTTCTTTTTTAAAAATTTATTTTAGTGACATGTTGCAATTATACGTATTTCTGGGGTAGAGTATGATGTTTCCATACATGTTCACAATGCAGAGGAATCAAATGAGGTTAATTAGCAAGTCCATCCCCTCAGAAATGTATCATTCTCTCTGTGCTCAGAAAATCCTTTCTTCCACCTCTTTCCCAATATACATTATGACTAAACCATTGCCCCTTCCTGTGCACGGGAACATCACAATACATTTTGCCCTATCTAATTGTAATTTTGTACCCACTGGGCAACATCACCCTTTTCCTTCTTCCTCCTCTCTTCCCCAGCCTCTCCTAACCACTGTGATGTTTTCTACTTACTCCACATATGAGTAACATTATGCGGTGTTTGCCTCTCTGTGCCTTAGCTTATTTCATGTGACATAATGTCTTCCTGTCTCATCTATATGGTTGCAAATGACATATTCCTTTTATGGAAAAATAATATTCCATTATATAAATATACCACATTTTTAAATCTATTTATCACTCATAGAACTAAGGTTCATTCTCCACCTTGGCTATTGTGAATAATTCTGCAACAAATATGAGCATGCCGATATGTTTTTGACATACAGATTTTATTGCTTGGGGTAAATACCCAAGAGTGAGATTGTTTGGATCATACATAGCTCTACTTTTAATATTTTGAAGGAGCTTCATACTGTTGTCTATAATGACAGCACTGGTTTACATTGTCATCAGGAGCGTCTAAGAGTTCTCTTTCTCCACGTCTTTGCCAGCATTTGTTATTTCTGTGTGTGTTTTATAATAGCTACTCTAACTCAGGGGAGGTGATATCTCACTGTAGTTCTGATTTGCTTTTTCTGATGATTAGTGATGTTGAGCATTGTTTCACATACCTGTTGACCATTTGTATGTCTCCTTTTGAGAAAGGTCTATTTGGATCTTTGGATATGACCTCAAAAGTACAAGTAACAAAAACAAAAATAAACAAACGATGGATGTTATAATAAACTAAAAACCTTCTGCATATCAAAGGGAACAATGGATATAGTTAGAAACAACCACAGGATGGAAGAAAATATTTGTAAACTGTGCATCTGACAAGAGGCTAATCTGCAGAATATATAAGGAACTCAAACAACTCAGTAGCAAATAATCAGTCTATTCCATGTGTTTTAAAGAGCTGATATTGTTTTCTATTTGAAGTACTGAAAAATGAAATGCAGCACTCAAAATACAGCACCAATAACTCTGTCTCTCCCATTCTCAAAACATTTTAACAGCTTCCCATTGTCCTTGGGCCAGCGTTCAAACTCCTTATACAAGCATATATGAAGTTGCTGCTTTTTACACATACACAAACTCAATGTCTTGTTATAAAAAAACTAAGGTGGTGCTGGAAGGTGTCAGAAATTCTCACATCATCTCTCTGTGCTCTTATACATAGTGTACCCTCTTAGGATCCCGCTCCCATCTGTCTAAATTCAAGCTATCCTTAAATTTATAGCTCAGGAATCTTCTCTTCTTGGAAACATCCCTTGATCCCTCTGAATTAAGTTAGGAGTTACTGCTTCTGCATTCACAACATTCTGAGCACATCTCCTGTGAATGCACACCTCAGGGGCAGTAACTGCATTTCTCCTGTCTGGGGGTCCTCATCATCGGACTGAGTATTTTATGCAGAAGAACTAGGTCTCATCAACATGCCTAGGACTAGCACAGTGCCTGACTCTTAAGAGGTACATAATAATTATAAATTTTTGGATGCATTTAATAATTAAATTATTAAATGGAATGGAGCAAATTCATGCATGAATGTAAATCTGAAACATGCTTAAATCTTACACATTCACATTGGATCATTTTTTAATGAAGGAAAATCTACCATTATCTAGTACTTGCCTCAATACCAGCACACAGACCATACAAATTAGTCTAGAACATCCATTCATCTTTTGGTCAACACATTTTCTTAGGGTCAATTCTGTGACAGGCATTACTTACTGGGTTACAGCTTTGAATACAAGAAACAAAAGCTCTGCCATCATGGAGCTTATGGCCTTAAATTTCATAAGAAATGAGGAGACAAATAATAATCAAATAAATTAGAAACCATATAGTTAATCAAAGGTGAAATGCTCTAGAAGAAAACAATAGAGAAAGGGTAATGGAAGATTCTGTGAGCAGGTTTGTACTTAAAAATCATGGCAATGTAAACTATTCAATGTTTGTGTCTATATTAATGAAGTACATTACACTCTGTGGTTTGTAGATTTTAGCAACAATCAAGAAATGTGGCAGTTGAAATTAGAAAGAGGAAAAAAGTTAAATAGAGAAGAGAGCTAAAATCAATATCCTTGCAATTCAGTTTTAGGAAAGAAGAAAGCTGGACTGACAAATAACACAGATTTAGGGCTGCACTTATAGAAAGGAGCAAACTGAGATGCCACTAAGAAGTCAGCACTTTCTGACAAGTTCTGAATTTGGGTTGGAGTTATCTTGAGTGGTGTTGAAGCCAAAACTCTCCACGTATGAGGAAGGTGGACGGGAGAAATGATAAACTATCTGTCCCCTCCTAATTGCAAAGAGTCAAACAGGTTAGCGATGCTTATCTAAATACTTCCTAAAATAACCAATTATTCTATGTCCAGAGGAGTTAAATAGGAATCATCAAAAATTATATACAGAATTGTGTATTTATGTTATATATATATATGTGTGTGTGTGTGTGTGTGTGTGTGTGTGTATGTGTGTGTGCATATATGTGTATATAAAAGGTTTGACAATTAAGTTCATAACCTCATCCTAGAAAAAGTGATGTATACCTCATTGCTGAATATCACCAGAGTCACTTTAGAAGTACTGCCCTTGAGAAGCTAGGCATCAATGCCAGTACCTACTTCACCCTTCAAAGCAATTTTTGTAACTTTTTCTCTGGAATGTTCATCAAATATATGGTATTATTAATCTGGAAGCCTGCATGTTATCAAAATGTCTTCCTTTCAAGTATTTCCTTTATCTGCCAGTAAATTAAAAAGTCATTGTTGGCAAGATCAGGTGAGTAGGGAGGCGTTCCAATGCAATTATTTATTTCCTGGCTAAAAGCTCCCTCAGGGACAGTGCAATATGAGCTGGTGCATTACAGTGATGCAAGAGCTATGAGGTGTTGGTGAAAAGTTCAGGTTATTTTTCTTTAACTTTTCACACAGGCTTTGTAGCACATGCAAATAAAAGACTCAGTTAATTGTCCAGGTGGTACGAATTCACAATGAATAATCATTTTGATATTAAAGAAGTTGAGCAACATTGTTTTGACTCTTGATTTGGACTGACAGAACTTTTTTGGTCATAGGGAACTGGATGACTTCCACTGTGCACGTTGGTGCTTTGTTTCAGGGTTATATTAGTACACAATGTTTTATCACCAGTGATAACATGGCCCAAGACATTGTCCCTCCAAAACGTCTTGGCAGACTGTGACTCTCTTATGTTTTGCTCATGCATGAGCTCTTTCAGGACCATTTGTGCACACAACTTGCTCATGTCAAGATTTTCAGTTATGATTTTCCTAACCATTTTTCTATTGATGTTTACTGGGTCTGTTATGCTTCTCACAGACTGTCCACAATTTTGATGAATAATTTGAGGAATCTTTGCAATGTGTTCATTAGTTATGCTCATGCCCTGCCCTCTCTTCATCAGTAACACCTTCTCTTCCCTCAGATAAATGTTCAGTTCATTTGTATATTGCTGTTTCTTCAAGGCATTATCCCCATAAACTTGTACTAACATGTCCCTGATTTCACTTCCACTCTTCCCAAGTTTAACAATAAATTTAATGTTCATTCATTGTTCTAATTCAAGCTCTGACACACTCCCAATGGCATGCACATACATGGCAGAAATGATGAATGCCACTCAGCATGATACTGACACGCATCAATACAAACACAGCTGTAAGACACTGATATGCCATGGTTAGGAAACCTTACAGTTTGTACAGTGCTGCCAATGTAAGGCCATGGTGACAAGTTTGCAAACTTAATTTGCAGACCGTGTGTGTGTGTGTGTGTGTGTGTGTATTTGTATTTTTTTTTTTTTTTCTCAATTTTGACCTGGCTTAGAATTTCTTCTTGCCCTTCAGAGACAGGAAGAACTTCTTGGAAAGATTGATCCATCTTTAACCAAGGTCAGCTGGGCAGGAGGTCACAATCCTGTGGAAGGTCTTTCAGTGGAAATTTGTCTATGTGCAGCAACCATGGGGCAGAGGAGGGGTGGTGGTGGAGTGAGAGCAGTGCTTCTCACCACCAGCAAATCAACATCCCCAGGAGGTTGCTGGAAGGGTAGACTTTGGGCCACCCTCTAAAGGCACTTTAAAGGATCTCCAGATAATTTGCATGCTCTTTTTAAGTCTTGTCCCTGCTGGACTATACAGCAGCAATCTTCAACTTATCTGCCTTATAGAATTACTGGGAAATGTTAAAACTTCTGGTGATTAAGCTGCATCTTTATATATTTTTATTTTATCAGAATTATCTGCAAATGTCTCAAAACTGTAATTCCTGAGTTTTTCCCTAAACCTACTAAATCAGTACTTCAAGAATGAGACCCAGGAATCTGTGCTTAAAGTCACATAGTACTTGATTTCTACACAACTATTTTAAATAGCACACCAACTTTATGGACACCCTGTATATACCAAAATCTAAGAATGTGTGGCTTAAAGAGTAAAAAAAACATTCCATTGTAAGAAAATATATTTTACTGTTTATTACTTCAATCAATATACAAATTATGAAAGGGGATACTTTAGTGTGTGTGTTTGTGTGTATGTATCTATCTATACATACTGGTAATTAGTACTTTTTCAAAGTTTATAATTAGGGGATTTAAATAGCATAGTAGAATATGGAAGAGTTGATAAGAAGAAATAATAACTCTGAATCTATCTGGATGTGCATCTTTAGTTATCTTCAAGACATTTAAAAATATTATTTTAAAAATTAATTAATTTAAAATTTCAGATAATTATAATGGTAGAGATCCTTTGGTTAATTACGTGCTTTTGTACAGTTTGAGTCCAAGTTATAAGAGTGCTCATCATCGAAGCTGTATACATTGTACCCATGAGGTGTGAATTTACCCATCTCTTTCTCCCTCCTCCCACCTGCTTTATTTCCAATAACTGTCATTTCCATATTTGCACATAAGTATTGATTGCTTAATTCCAACTTACTAATGAGTATGTGAAGTGTTTGTTTTTTCATTCTTGTGATACTTTACTTAGAAGAATGGTCTCCAGTTCTATCCAGCTTAATATAAGAGGCATTAGTTCACCATTTTCTTTTTTATGACAAAGTAGTGCTCTATGATACTTTTAATCCATTTATATGTTGATGGGCACTTGGGTTGTTTGCACATCTACAATTGTGAATTGTACTGCCATAAATGTATGAGTGCAGGCACAAGGCATTTAAAGATAATTCTCCAAAATATTTATTCTGCTAATGATAAAACAACAACAACAACAACAACAAATAAATAAATAAATAAACTCAAGGTGAATGTTTCTTTTCTAAAGTATCCGGATCAATCTTTCCAAGAAGTTCTTTCTGTCTCTGAAGGGCAAGAAGAAATTCTAAGCCAGGTCAAAAGACAAAAGAGGACTGGGCATGGTGGCTCATGCCTGTAATCCTAGCACTTGGGAGGCTGAGGCAGGTAGATTGCCTGAGTTCACAGATTCAAGACCAGCCTAAGCCAGAGTGAGACCTCAGCTCTAAAAACAGCTGGGCATTGTGGCGGGCACTGTTGTCCCAGCTACTTGGGAAGCTTAGGCAAGATAATCATGTAAGCCCAGGAGTTTGAGGTTGCTGTGAGCTATGATGCCATGGCACTCTACCAAGGATGACAAAATGTGACTCTGTCTCAAAATAAATAAACAAATAAAAGGCAAAAGAAAAAAAAATATTTTTAGCTTTCCAGGTTCTACTGTCTCTTTGTGCTCGACTATTCAAAATGGCTTTTTGTTTTTTTCTGAGACAGAGTCTTACTCTGGTGCCTTGACTAGAGTGCCATGGCATTATAGCTCACAGCAACCTCAAGGTCCTGTACTCAAGCAATCCTCTTGCCTCAGTTTTTCTATTATTAGTCGAAACAGAGTCTCACTATTGCTCAGGCTGGTCTCAAACTCTTTGGGTGATCCACCTGCCTTGACCTTCCAGAGTGCTAGGATTACAGGTATGAGCCACCATGGCTGGCCACTCAAAAAGGCTTTGTAATGTGCAAGCATTCATTGACTATATAAAAATGAGTAGCTCTTCAAGTACAAAACAGTGGAAAGTTTTAACAACAGAGCAGACCAAGTACAAGAAAGAATTTCAGTACTTAAAGACATGGCTTTTGAATTAACATAGTCAGTTAAAAATGAAGAAAAGATAATCAAGAAGAATCAATAAACTCTTGGAGAATTGTGGGATTATGTAAAATTATTGAATATAACAATTACAGGAATTCCAGAGGGAGAAGAAAAAGCAAGAAGCATGGAAAAACTATTTGAGGAAATGATAAAGTACAAGTTCCCTGGTCTTGATGAGCAGACATCCAGGTATAAGAAGGTCATTTGATTCCTGAAGAGTCATTGTAAACAGTACATCTCCAAGGCACACAATCCTTAGACTGGCCAAAGTCAAAGTGAAGGAAAAACTCCTCTGACCTGTGAGACAAAACTTACAAGGGAATACTCACCAGGCTAAAATCAGATTTCTCAGAGGAAACCTTACAAGCCAGAAGGGAATGGGGTCCTATATTTAACTTTCTTAAACAAAATAACTGTAAAACAAGAATGTTTTATTCTAAAAAACTTAGCTTCTTAAATGAAGGAGAAATAAAGTCTTTCCCATGAAGGGGACTGTCAGCACTAGAACTGCCCAAAAGAAATCCTTAAAAGTACTGTGTTTCAATAAAACTCCATTTACAAAAACAGATCATTGGCTATTTTTCTCACCCCAGTAAAGGAAAATAAGATTATTGACCTCTTTTGGCAAATGTAATACATTTTTAAAGACTTACAAAATTCCTTTCAATATTTTCAAGAAAGAATCAAAATAAAAGATTCAATTGGTACTTTATTCTTTCATCAAAAATAAGAAGGTTACTCTAAACTGACTCCCAAGTTACATTCTTTCAAGAAACATTCACTTGTCTATATAAATTTAATAAAACCACAAGAAAGATATGTTCCTAAAATCCAAATGTACTAATATAAACACAGTGGCAGGAAATGATTCTGATAATATCCAAGCATTCCCTGTTGCTACGTATGGAGAATCCCTATAAATTTTTCTACTTGACAAGTAAGGTGAGGGTCTAATAACAAAGTGTCCTGTTTGTAATAACAGTTACCATTTTCTTAGCATTTGAACAGTTTGAAGTATGTTATATCAATTATCTCTATTTCCTAATATCTCTATACCCTATGGAATAGTACTATGATTAGTTTTGTTATAAAGAACATGTAAACAAAGTTTAGACACCTTAACAAACTTGTCCAAGGCTACAAAGCTATCAATTAGCCTCAGTTGCATTTGAATTGAAGTAGATAAACTCCAAATGTACTTATAGTTACTATACCTTGCTGCCTCTTCCATCACCTATGAATTCATAAGGTGTTGAATCAATTACAGTCTTTTCATTTGTCAGAAAAATAGTCATGCCAAATTTGAATTGGTTAATGGGACTAAAACCACAGAAAAAAATATGGAGAAGGGAAAAGTATTACCACTGTATGGTGTGTCGGCAATGCCACTCAGGATGATAGGACCCTGCTGCCCTTCCACAAGGGAGTACACACGTCTTGTGCTTAGCCATGAGGGCAAGTCAGAAAATTTGTCTCTTCTCATTGCTTTAAGGCAATTAACCTCTTTTCTTTCCATTCGACCAACCTTATAACTGCAATTTATCCATGATATCCACAGACCACCATCTCTCTGCTTGTCAACTTCTGCTTCTCCCCACCAGTGCCTAATGATCTACATGGTATTTCCTATTTAAGTCACCAAATCAGGTACTTCTATGCCACACAGAGCATTCTGTATTGGCACACGTTTCCTTGTAACTCCATATGGTGGGCATTGGCCCATCTGGGTACGGCTGTCTTACATCAAGCTACGCTCAACTTTAGTTAAATCTACAGTGGCCAGTGTTGTCAAGACAAATGGTCATATTTTCTTGATAGCACCAGCTATGCACTGTGGAGTAGCAACATTGTAAACTCCTCTGCAGTATTGCTCTTTACAGACTATGTTCATCCCTTTGGAATAATAATAAGGGCGTAGTGGATATTTATACTTTGTGTGTGTATTCTTATACATACTTAGGCTATGCCAACAGCTTGCTAAAATACCTAAAAATCTGAAAGTATGCTGATTTATGGTTAGAAATTATACAGACCTATTTATTCACAGTTTTTCTTATCATAATACTATAGAAATTGTTATGCACAGTATCTTGTACAATATTATTATTTGTTTTCCCAGATTTGTGAAGATGTAAGAGCACAGTAAATGATCATATTTTCTAACCATGAAAACTAACCTCTAGTTACCATTATAGCACATCCTTGAATATGATAGATAATCATATTAAATTTTCCAGGTGAATTTTGTCTTCCTTTCATAAGATTGGATTAAATTTTAGTTGTAAAATAGTGTCACGTTATCAACATAATTAGTTATAGCAAATCTCTGTGTACCTATGGAAAAGTTTATATAAACTTAGTGGGCAGTAATAGATTCCTGTACATTAAATCAATTGTATTAAGATCACTTGCAATATTCAATTCCAACTGTTAGTTTCTATATCTTTTCTAATATTGCATAGGCCTTTTGCCATTAACTTGGTTTCCCTTAATTTCCTTTGTAATCTTGTTTCAATACAAGTGGCACTGAATTTATACCTCAACATTTTATTTTCTTTCATCCTGAGAGTGTGTCATCTTCCCTTGGAAAGGTGTACATATTACAAAAATTAAATTTCAGTATTGCTTATGTTTATAGTAGAGTGATTTCTCTGTCATGAGCAATCAGAACCAACTGGAAGCAAAAACTTCAGCACTAACCTGTATCAGAACCTATAAAAACAGAATGCATCCTGGTTTCAAATATTGGTGACTACAGATTTATAAAATTATTCATTCTGTATAAGCCTATCACTTATTTTGTGTAATCATATTATCCTCAAAATAGGGTAATAGGATACTATCACCCTATTGCATAATTACATTATCCTTAGGATAGGGTAATATGGTATTCTATTATGCTATTCTGAGGGTAATATAATTACTATGTATTACTTTAAAAATAGTCTTAAAATATTCATGAATATCATGTCAAACATTGCAACAGTCACTACCTATGAAGAAAAAAAATAAGTATGGTATAAAGCAATAATTTTTCAACCAGTATGCCATGGCATACTCGTGTGCTGCGAGAGGAGTTTAGGTGTGCTGTGAAAATTTTTAAAGATCATTACATTATTTTCAAAAGAAGTTCAAAGCACAGTAAGTATATTCTTTTTTTTTTTTTTTTTTTACTTTTTTTTTTAATCAATATAATTTAAGTATGTGACAGAAGTTTAACTTTAGGTTCAAATGTGCCATGAGATTAAAAAGGTTGAAAAACACTTGTATAAAGAGTATGATCTTTAAACAAAGGTATATCTAAACTTGAATCATAGGTTCACTAGCTATGGTATGTCCTTGATATATATCCTCTCCCAGTCTCCATATCACTCTCAGGAAAGTGGGGGTAAATAAGACTTATGTAATTCTTTTGACTTGATGTTATATAATCATACATGCACTGTTTATAACTTGGGTCTCTGGAATTTAGGAAGCATGCAAGGTATATTAAATATTGCCTTTATCCACTGTCTTGTTTGGACATACCATATATTGAAGAGCAGATTATATGTTTTGAAGAAAATTTTTAAAAATTTTAACAAATTTTTGTCTTTAAAATTTGAAATGTTTTACTCTAAGTGAAGTTATGAGGTTATCATAAAGATGTCTTATGATTTTACTGAAGTAATGAATTACCATCCAATGAATAAAAATAGGATTTAATATAGAAACTAGATGTATCGTGGCACCTGAAGATAATTTAATAAGTGACAAAAAATAGAGAGTCCTATTAAGATGGCAAGTTCCAACTAAAATAAACACTACTAATTCTCAATTGTGTGCAAAACATTCTCCATTCTCTTATCAATCTATAGAATGCAAATTAAGACAACTATAACTACAGTAATAATTAAACTCTTTGAAAAACTTTAGAAATGCCCTTTTGAATAAGAACAGCAACTGACTTCATTTTTTAAACATAAATATTTCATTCCATACTCAACACATCCTTTAATGGTCAAACACTGGCTATACACTTCAATGGTAAATACATTCAATAAAAGTTCATTGGAGCTGATGCCACCATTCATTTTGAAGTTGGCATAAGGCATAGTCTATCATATAGGAATGTTTTCAGCAACATATAAGTTTTTAGTGGCAAATGTGTCCCCACTTGTTCCCTGTTGTTTCTTCTTGTTTATCAAGTTTGACTAACAGAGAAAAGAAATCAAAGACCCTATGACAGCGACAGTAGTTAATTCACTCCTCTCCCTATTATCTTTCAATCAGTTGAGAAACCATCTCTCCAGAAAAAAGAGAGAGAAATCTCAGTGCAGCAGAGGTAGATAAATGTCTTGAGGCTTTGACTAAAAACATTTCAACAACCAACAAGTACAGTGTGTCAGTAAGTGTCAGTGTCTATGAGAATCCTGAAAGTATTTTATTCCTGTAGAAGGAGTACTAACATCCATCAGCCTAAGAAGCTCTCGAGAGAATTCAGAAGAACAGCCAATTCATAAAATCAGTGTTCTGACATCTTTATAGAATGTCCCATCTTAAGACACCCATAGAAGGAAGATGGAGTCAGTATTTCAGGAAATACGAGTGCTCACTCTAAAAAGCACAGTAGGATACCATTATAAATCTTTATGCAAAAGCAGCTAGATATTTACACTGTGCTTTAATACTGCAGAATAATGATTGATATTTAATTTACATTAGCATTATAGAAGTGTATGTATTTTTAAGTAAAGTTTCTTTCATTATTTGAAACCATTTTATAGTATAAGTTCTACACAATAACAAGTAATTGCTACTCTGGAAGTATTTAGAGTGCTAATGAATAGATCACATATAATTGTAGTGACATAATTACTTTATTATTCTTCATCACATAGAAATTTACCATAATGTGAGATAAGGCCATCAGACTATATTTACATGTGCAAAGCAAAGTAGAAAGAAAAGTTCAGATAATTAAATCTAACTTGGTAAAAAAAAAAAAAAAAAAAAAATGCTTCCATTATCATTCTTGATATATTTAATGAATGTTAGAGCAAAATGGGTATAAAAGAAGTAATATGAATTGGTTCACATAAATTTCCTAGATAATTGCCCTAAAGTATATGTGTAAAATATAAGCTTACTTTCAGTTCACTAGACATTGATAATAACAACAACAACAACAAAAAGAACACCCTAAAACATAAAAAGTTAAGATTTTAAACAAACACATAACCTTAATTTGTTATAAAAAGAAAGATCCTTTCAGATACAAGTACTTTATAAAGCAGTTAATTTTTCTTTTCTTTTTCATTAATCTATCTCATACAAGAAATTCATCTCTCTTGAACAAGAAGATGAATGTATAAGAATATCCATGGTATATTAAATCTTCTGAGTTCATTTTTCTTATTACTTGCATTAGAAACTATAAGTTTTAAATGGACATTATTGAAATATTCAGGGATTTAGTCCTAAATCCTTAAACTAAAAGGGAGCTCAGGAACATTGAGAAAGCTGCACAAAATCTCAACTCTGATTTGCAAGGCTTTTCTTTCCATCTGATTTAACTTTGAAGCCTTTAGTCTCAGAGATTTTACCATTTGACAACAAATCACTTCAATCAAAATCAATTTACCTTGGCACTGCACAGTCCTCTAAATAGATTATTAGAAAGGTAAATTGAGAAATTACCTCTCTTTTCATCCTCCCTTTCATTTTCTCTTGATGCAAGGCAGAATGATTAGATTGCAAAATAAATTGCTCTGAAATGTCATTATCCTCAAATGCTTTCTCAACTCTAGGACACTTGCTTATAAACTGAGCTTTCCCTGACATAAATAGTCACTTGCTGCAGTGCAGAGTGTCAGTTTAGTCAGTCAGAACTTTCAATGCAGAAATTCCGTGTGATGCAGTCACCCAGAGAAAGCAGCACTTACCTTAATTGAAATATTCTCTGTGAACAAGGTGAGAAATCAGTCCAGCAGCTGTGAATGGGGTGGGGAGATCCAAGTTTTCAATCAACACCCTCCAAGGAGCTGCATCCTGTGCTCGGTTCCCTGGTTACAGTGCGCTCCTCGCTGTCTAAGGAGAAAAAGAGATCAGCTGAAATCCTCAGAGATTCCCAGTGAGTAAATGAGGAACGGAGCGATGTTTCTGAACGGGAGATTCTCTGCGAGTGAGCGTGCTCCGCTCAGAGGCTTCCTAACTGTGTGATAGACGCCTGTCAGGTCCCGGCAGCCAGGCGAGGACCATTGACCTGATTAGCAGGAACGCTCCGGTGCGCAGCCAGCTCATGCCGAGGGCTGGAGGGTCTCCTGGAAATTGGAAACAGGCACCGGAGCCTCTTGAAAATCTTGTCGTTCCGAGCCTAATAAATGAACTACAACTATGACGATCGTTTGAAAGGAAATTAGCTGCTGCGTTAGCCATCTGAGGACTTAACTAAATGTGCTTTAACCTGCTGGTTTTCAAGGTACATTCACGTTAGATGTCGGGTGCTATGAAGCAATTAAAAAACTGATAGAACTGCTGTGTAAGACAAGCTTAAAGCTGAAAAAATGCTTAAAACAATGTGATCAAAGAGATAACTGCACTTATCTGTGCCCCAGCCTGCTATGTGCTTCAACCTTTGTCAAAGTGAAATGAATTTAGGGGTTTATTACAGCCCTCCAGAGTGCAACTCTCTGCATTTATAAAAAGGAAGCATTCATACTAAATAAGCACATTTGGCAGTTTTCTACAGACACATGCACTCAAACTAAGGCATGGAGAACAGAGTATTGCTTGTGTAGTTTTTCAAGCAGCATTTTACATTGCCATCACGCCTGCAAAATATGTTTGCATTGTACTATTAACCTCAGTAACATAGAGACCACAACATTACCTCCACCTGAATCATCTCTTGTCTGTTGAAATACTGTTTTACTAAAACAAAAACATGAAAGGGTATGAGAAAATCCAAAATGTCAAACACCTTTGTAAATGCAGTCAGGTACCATTGGACATCCTCCTGGTCCCCATCCATCATGGGCTCTTTCTGCCACTGACCACCTTCTCAGAACTTTCACGTTTCTTACATCCAAAGGGATTACCTCCCTGAAGAGTTCTAAGTCTCTGGAAAAGGTCACATAATTGAATGCCAGAGCCCCAAATGGTTAATTTTTGACAGCTCTCACTTTTGCAGGAGAAAATTATGCAAATAACATAAAAAGAACAGATGAAAAAAGTCATTTGCATGTCTTGAGGGTGAGAAAATTCTCATTGCCAGAGAGAAAAACTAAGACTGTCCTCTCACAATGATTCTGTGATATGTTCAGCACTTCTGTTTTTACAAGTAGGTCTCACTTGGGACATATGGTATTATTCCCTTGGTGTGTGTGTGTGTGTGTGTGTGTGTGTGTGTGAGAGAGAGAGAGAGAGAGAGAGAGAGAGAGAGAGAGAGGCTATATCTGCATTGTGATGTGTGTGTACTACATATATAATCTTAGAAACCCCCCAGATTTCAATAAGGGAATGCACCAAACGTGTATAACAGAGAATCCGTTTGCCTTATGCATTCCCAAGGAATGTTTTTTAAGTAACTCATTAAAATACAAGCTCTTTGATGAAACTTCTCACAAAAATAAAACTTCAGGGTAACTGAGTTGCTGTAAATAGAACAGATACTCGTACTAGAGCTGAAACCCCAAATGCCCCTTGAGAAGTGCCTGGAGGAGAGGGGGCGAGGTAGTCTCTGTGCAGAAGTCTCTTGCTCCCTCAGCTGGTGGAGGATCAGACCAGACAGTGAGGAAACCCAGTCAATCCACTGCAGGAGCACGAGAACAACTTTAGTTGCTGCTAAACCGGACGCTGATTATCCAATTATAGATGACCATGAGAGTGTTTAGCAGAAAAGAGGATGCTTAAGTCAAAATGGATGAGCCCTGAGTATGAATTGTAAATAAAAAATGTAGCTACTAATTTCTTCTGAGAGGATACTGGCTAGTTTTTAACACAGTACTGACAAATAACAATGGGATGGCCTCTATGGTTCTGAGGTGTCATTGGCCGTGCAATTAAAGCACTCTGTCTCATACTGATCTACGCCCTGTTCTAATGATCTTAACTTAAACAAGGATCTTTAAGCCTTTCTAAACTTTAAGACAGGGCTTAGGTTCCTTAATTCTGCTACACAGCAATCATTGTTACCAAAGAAAACAGGTGCACAGGAAACTAACTGAGTGATGTAGAGCACAGTTTCTACTTGGAAACCCTGACTACGTGATAGTGCACTGGTGATGCTTCTAAGGAAGCATTTCATTCTCATAAAATCCAAGGGGTTTTCACACTCTGAACAGTTTCTGCAGAGAGCCTGAATGACTCTTCAATAGATTTTTAAACTTATGTTGGACCACTAATTGATTTTATGAGGAAGTATGCATAGGAGTAACAAACCACGATAAAACTTTTTTATGGGGAGAGCGAGGGGCAACAGCAGTCATGTGATGATAATAATAGGCAGTGTCTATTTTAAGTTCCTTGTGTGCTGGGTGTTTGAGATATATTTCAATGCTAGTTATTACCCATGAAAGCTACCAGGGGTGTCCAATTTACAGCCCACAGGCCCACAGCCTCCGATTTTGTGAAGACTTTTTTTGCCTATCTGTGGTGTCAGTATGCACGGATGCTTTCTTTTTTGCTAATTGCCTCACTTGTGTATTTAACGTGTGGCCCAAGACAACTCTTTTCTTTCCAGTGTATGACAAAGAAAAAAAAGTGATTGGCTATCTCTGCCTTACACTGATCCTGGTAAGCAGGCATTTTTATAATTTTTATATTTTTACTGATTAAGTTAAGGCTCTGATAATTTAAGTAAATTTTTCTGTACAGAGGAAACCCAGAATTAGAACTCACCACTATAACTTTAAAATCATAATTAATATTTAGAAATTCCCAAATGTTAAAATCAACAAACATACATACTTCTAATACAAGAGGAATATTGTCTTTTATGACTTTCAGAAATCATTTTTGCATCTTTAAAAGCTTTATAACTGATAAAATATTGCATCGCAATAGTTCTTCTGTAAAATTTATTATGTATATTTTAGCAAAAAATGGAATTCAACAAAAATTAACTTTTGCCTAAAAAATAAAGTCCATGTAAAATTTCCAAAAGATGTAATTTCATTAGCACAAATTGAGCAATTAAAACATTCTCTTCTGAAATTCATTTACTTTCCCCCTCAAATGTAATTAATTATTGCTTCTTTAAATATATGGCTATCTAAAGAATAATTGCTAACAACAGATTAGGCCAAAATTATGAAGATTTTTGTTATTCCAGTTCTTCAAAGGGCATAATGTAATACCAAAACTCAAACATAATGTGGAGACTTGAAGTTCATTTCCAGCTTGTTCAAGCTTAATCAACAATTTTTTTTTTTTTTTTTTTTTCTTTTTTTTGGCCGGGGCTGGGTTTGAACTTGCTACCTCTGGTATATGGGGCCGGCGCCCTACTCCTTTGAGCCACAGGCACTGCCCAATTTAGAAGTTTCTTAAACTTCATTTGTATTGTACAATTTCATATGGTCCTTTAAAACTCCCAGACACATCTATCACCTTACAGAGAAGTGGCTGCACTTTTTCAAGGTGTCTAAAACAAATTCTATCTAACAAGAAATGACGATAATGCAAATTAACATAGCCTTTCAATTTTGCCAGGAAAATTACTACCTGTTATATCATTTGATTCTCATGGGAATCTTATAAAATAGCTTACCATAAATATTTTTCTCCTATTTTAATGATGAAGAAATGAGAAATAAAAAGAGCAAGTGATTGCACTTCATTTTTTGATACTAAATGGAAAATCTGATGTCCTTCTTTTCAGACATTATTGCTTGAAAACGTATTCATCTGAGTTATTTTAGAGTCAAACAGGAACCTAACAGTATACATGTTATAAATGGAAGCCACTCTTTCTTTATTTACTTACTTAGGTTTATTCTAAACAGTATAAACTATAAAGGTAATGTAATGAAGAAAAATGCTACTCTGAGCTAACAGAAAAATTGTAATTTACATATACAGGAATATTTTCCCTTTTATTTTTCATGGACTTTTCTGATCTTGGCTATTACTATTTAAATATAGGATATATTAAGAAAATGTCCAAATATTGGTCTCATGATTCTCACACGACACTAATTTTGCTTCTCTGTACAATTTCAGATTCAAATATGACCTCTCCACAACTCATTGTGTTACAAGACTGTGTGATTCAAAGAAAAAAGAGAGAAATCTCAAAACATTAGTGCTAATTGTTTTAAATTTATGTATATATAAAACAAGCTGCCTAACTCATAAAAAAAAGTGATCTTTTCAGCAGCAGCATCAAGAAAGTATTATTACCCATATTTTCACTGAAGGCCAATATTCTCATGTACGTATTTCTGCTTACATCTAAGTCAGAAATGCTGAATGGCTAAATTTACCATCATTTAAGAAAAATATCACATCTTTGTTGCCATGCACTCCCGAGTTTGAGATGTGAAATTTTGGAAAAATAGATTAGATATCTGAAAGCTTAAATTCTGGGGCTGACTAGCTCTATATTCTTTTTTTTTTTTTTATTAAATCATAGCTGTGCACATTGATATGATCATGGGGCATCATACCCTAGTTTCATAAACCGTTTGACACATTTTCATCACACCCGTCTACATAGCCTTCCTGGCGTTTTTTTAGTTGTTGTGCCAAGACATTTACATTCTACATTTACTAAGTTTCACATGTACCCTTGTAAGATGCACCGCAGGT
>CAUYPK010073929.1:0-41481 GCA_963574355.1 Loris lydekkerianus
GGGATCCCTATAAGACGAATATTGGTTTTCTTCGAATTATCCCAGAGCTCTCTGAGAGAGTGGTCTGTTTTTGTTCTCCATTTCTCTTCTTCTTTGAGGGTTTGGGAGGAGTGTTCGAAAGCTTTGTCTTCAATGTCAGAAATCCTTTCTTCTGCTTGCTCCATTCTGTTACTGAGGGATTCTACTGTGTTTCTCAGATCTTTGAGGGATGCAACTTCTTGTCTCAGTGCGTCAAAATCTTTGGTCATTTGCTCTTTGAATCCGTTGAATTCTTGAGATAACTTTTGGATTCTAATTCGGTCTTATTTGCTATCCAGATCCTGAATTCAATTTCTGACATCTGAGCTATTTGTTTGTGCATGGGGTCTTGTGCTGTTTCTGCTTCATTGATCCTTGGGGGAGTTTATCTAATCTGATTATTCATATTGCCAGAGTTTTTCTTTTGATTTTGCCTCATGATTGTTTTTCACCATTGCCTCTGGCCGTCCTCAGAGTTAGGGAGGTGTCTCTTCAAGATTAGACCCTAGCAGGATCACTCTATTGTTGCTGGATCTTTGCAGGGAGTGACCCTGTGTAGTTCCTCTGGGGTTGCTCTAGCTTGGGAGTTCTAGTTGTGGAAGCAGCTCCGGTGTGTGACACACCCGGATCCAGCAACAGGGCTGGGGGTGGTGCGCATGGTCCTGGGAGTGCCTGGTGCCCAATGACTTTGGCACAGAGAACCCAAGGCTCCAGCAGTCTCTGGCCAGGAGAAGGGCTCTGCGCAGAGGCAGGGATGGCTCCAGAGGGCACAGAGCTACCAGGGTCCCTGGCCAGATGAACAGGCTAGTGTGGAGGCTGGGAGGACAAAGGAGGGAGGATGCAGAGTTGCGTGGCTCCCGCAGTTCCTGGTCAGGGGGTATGGAGGCCCAGTGGATGTGGGTCACTGGTCGGGGGTCACTGCACAGCTCTTATGGAGGTCTGGGCAGCGCCAAGCCCAGGAGTTTGAGGTTGCTATGAGCTGTGACATCACGGCACTCTACCCAGGGCAACAGCCCAAGGCTCTAGTGTGCCAAAACTGCCTCACTCTGCCCCTAAGGATTAAGGCTGTAAGGCAGTTCAGTCCCTGCCTTTAGGCTACTCAGTCCCGCCCGATCCTTGCTCTGGGACCCTGAGGGCAGAGCTTGCCCTAGCAGTTCTTTCACAATGGCTTACTTTGCCCAGCTCACAATGGCTTACTGGGCCCCAGACAATGCCCAACGTTCTCCATACTCCTGCTCAAGCTTTCCCCAAGGCAGCTCAACTGAGTGCCAAGGCCAAGAACACCAAAACAGTTCACAGGTAAGGCCTTTCCGGTTTGCAGTCTCACTGCTGCTTGTACTCACGGTTGCCGGTGTGATTAGGTCGATCAAACACATGCAGCCACTTACCCGTTTTCCACTGTTTTTGTTCTCCTCCTGGGGTCCAGAAGTCCCTTGCTGGCTCCCTGTATCCTCAAAGGGATGATCATAGGCAGATCCCACCAGCCAGAGATGCCTGGAGTCTTGTCTCCCCAGATTCAGATGCCCAGTTGCAGGGAAGCTGTTACTCGGCTGCCATAGATGAGTTAGGATGTGACTTAGCTTAGTCCTTTGCTCAGGGTCTCACAAGCTGCAATTAACACCTCAGCTAGGCTGCATTCTCCTCTCTTGACTCTATTAAGGAAGAATCTACTGTCAAGCTCCTCCAGGTTGCTGCCAGAATTTGTTTTCTTACAGCTTTGAGACTGAGGGCACCAGCATCTCCCTGGCTGCTGGCAGGAGGCGGCCCTCTGGTCCTAGAAGCTGCACACAATTTCCTGAGGCAGCTGGATTCTTCAAGGCCAGCAGGGGTGAGTCTCCTCCAGTTTATCAATTCTTGCTTTAGCTGTGCCCACTCTGGTATTAAACCCAGCTACTAAGTTATTTATTTATATTATAGAATTACTGTTTGATTCTTTTGAATTGCACCCAAATCTCTATTGAATTATTCATCTTGTCATTTATTAATAACATTTAAACTTATAAATCACAGTTTACGTCTGTTAACTTCACTATCTGGCTATCTTGTGAATTTGTAGTCTTACCTCTGTGGCTCTTAATTTTTGCCCAATTTGATCTTTTTGCATGCTTGGTTGTTTTTGACTACGTGAAAGATACTATATTTGAAACCTTGTAAAGGTATTTTTAGGCTCTGAAAGATGTTACCTTCTTCCAGAGACAATTACTTTTCCTTTTGCTAGGAAGTTGAGATAGCAGCAGATCATTGTAGATCAATCTTGGAATGATATAATTCCAAATTGCATGTCAGTTTTTATGAAGCAGACGTAGCTCTGCAAGGGTCCTAACTGAAAGTGTGTGTATTTAGTAGAGCCTCTCTTTTTAGCAGCTGTTAACGCCAATTTGTCTCTCACTATGTCTCACCTGGGCTCTTGTGCTTACTCCTGGCATCTGCCACCCTGACCTTAAAACAACCAGTCATGTAGCCTTAAGAGTGATCTTTCCAAATGGAAGAGTGATCTCTTCCATTTTATATTCCCTGCTCAAATCCATCAGTTACTCTCCAATTCCTAGATCAATGATTTTCAAAGTGTGTTTTCTGTGGAAATCTTCTGAGACCTCCTGTAGAAGTGGGGAGAAGGTCAAGCTGCAGAGAGGCTTGTCAATCCTGCCCCTTCCCATGTTCCCACGGAAAAGTTTCTCATTGGTCTGATTTCTATATTGCACTTTTCAGATTTTCATTTGAAAAAAGGGGCTTATGATTAAAATGATTTGATAGCACCATGGTATACAAACCTAATCATGATCCTAGCACTTACCCTCCCCGTGATCACCCACCATTCTAACCACACCCCATTCTAACCATACTGAATTTTCTTGTCGGTCTCTGGGCCTGGTCCTATGTCTACATGCTTCAGACATTCTATTTCCTGTCTGGAATATTCCTTGACCCTTTTTGTATGTTTAGCAAATGCCTGCTAATCCTTCTGTGTTCAGCTCTGTTTACCTGCTTTGAGAAATCTTTCCTGGCTCCCAGGAAAGACTCAGAACTCCTTCATTCTACTGAATCTTATTTTCACATTCATTCCCTTATTGTTGATTTGTGGATCGATCTCCCACTAGGCAAAGAGCTCCTTGAGGCAAGGATGGCAACTTTCATAACTGTGCCTAGCCCTAGGCAATTGTTGAATGAATGACCATGCATTCCTGTTTTCGTAGGACAATTGTAGTTTCAGATATTCTTTTACAGATGAATTATAAATTTTCCCAGATTTTTCTGTTTGATGTCCAAATCAAACCCAGACTATCTCTTAGCACCAATAAGTGACATAAAAATATTTTGTTATACTAAAAACCTTAGGTTTTTTATTTAGAAAATATGGTCACCTTAATTATATACACTTCATGCCCAACACTGCACTGAGGACCTAGCAAGTACTCAGTATAGACTTGTTGACTAATTTCTACTAAGTGGGTTTTGTCCCTACCCAAGCTAGAAAGGACTCGGTGTCCCTGTAAAATATTGCTAATTTCATCTGACTAGCCTCTAATGTGACAGGCTTCCTCCACTCTGAACATCATCCAGGCACTATTGTATTCATTATGAGGTCACCAAAACTTGATGACTCAAGGATCAGCCATATAAACTTCAAAATCTCTTATAAATATGAGTCAGAATCTGAATAATAAGCTTTCTTCTATTATGATTAATAATGTCATTGCTGGAGTGGGCTATGTTCTGCACGTAAGTGTTCCCAAAAGTGAATGGTGAAAAAAATCTAACTTTTGTAACTAGAACACTATTCTAAAAAGCTGTGAAGATCTTAGTTATGAGGAAATTCAATAGCATAGCTATCAAATTTTAAAAATAAACCTAAAAACAAAATCTAATGTTTGTTTCATATAAGTCTGGATTTTTTCCATATTTGGAGTTTGCTTAAAGTAAGGCCCAACTATATCCTACTGTATTCCTCCTCTCTACCAGTCCAGGGTCCTGTCACTCCCATGCTGAAGAGTTCAGGCTCAGAGTCTGTCACTTGGTCAAGAGGGCCTGGGATGTCCTGTTGTTTAATCCTTCATTGCTGTGACTCAAAGCTCTGACTTCTGAGCAGAAGCAGAGGCACTAGGATGATCACTCTCTAAGCTGTTGCCACCCTTGTAGACAGGTTTTGACATCAGAATATCAGAATAACTGAGGTTCTAGAAAACATGGATGACAGTCATGGATACGCAGGGCACTAAAACTTTCTCCACGCATTTTTCATACACCCACTTTGCCCATGACCCTCTAATGCCACATCAGGATCTTACCTCCAGGTTGGCTGATCGAGGGTGATGTCATTATGGTGGAAATGCAGCAACACCCAAGACAATCATAGGTGTTACTTCTCAGACAAAGGCACAGTCCCCCATGGAGGGTGGTCCAGAGGAAGGAGGGGTGTGGGTGCAGAAGAGGAATCTTAAGCATCCAATCATCAACTTTTTTCTGTGGTTAAGAAAATAATCTTTTGAAATTAAAACAGAGGTGGAAGTTTCATAAACGAGACTAAGAAATTTACATGGGTTGTTAAAGAAAGACAATTCAGCACAACTTCTGGCTTGCTGAGGGTGGGTTTAGGCAGCATCCAGACCCACAGGACACACTTTTCTCTGTCCTTGGGTGCTCAATGTCTGCAAGGTACTGGCCTATAGCCAACCAAACCTGGAGGGGAGTCTCCCAGCTCCCAGCAAAAGATCTGGCTTGGTCCTCAGAGTCATGGCCTTGAAAACTATCCCCCTCTGCATCTTATGCCAAGGGAGTCCTGTTGGGGACTTGGCACTTGCTCTGAGAAAGAGACTGGGGGCCCAGCTGAAAATTCTGCAGCACTCTGCTACTCTAACAGCTTCAGGGTAGCATTCACTGTGGCAGCCCTCAGACGGTGTATGTGAAGCTAAGCTTGAACAGACACCACCCCTAGCCAACTTTCCCCAAGCCTTTGTATCAGTCATGATAGGCTACATGAAGCTGTGGTAACAAGCAACCCCCAAATCATGTGGCTTACTACAGTGAAGAGTTTCCTGCTCACGTTGCTTGCTCTCCGTGGTTTGCTAGAGGTTCTGTTTAATGTCACCTTCTTCCAGGATGCAGACTAAAATGGCAGCCACTTTCTCAAATACTGCTGGGCACCAGAGTAGATAATAATAAATCTTTGGAAGGCCCCAACCTGTAGTTCAATGTTCAACCCAGGAATGATGGATTTCCATTTCCACTCATGGACCAGAACTTGTCACATGGACCAACCCAAGCAGAAGAAGAGAGGAAGTACAACCCAGCCATATTCCTTGAGGGAAGATTTAGTGGACAGCAATGACTACCATAACATTTTTGAAAGCCCTTAGGTTGTATGCCTGGTCCCAAGAGAAAAGTTCAGGCTTAACAGAGCAGCTGGAAAAATGGAGGTCCACTCATATCCACACTGCTATACCTGGCCCACCTAGGAAGCAGCCAAGGGGGCGTGTGGATCAGTAGCCTCCACACCTACACAATCTGAACCACATGCTTCCTGCTGCTCTCGTCCCCTGAGTTGACACCTGGGTTCATGTTCACCAGTCTTTCCAGTCTCCTTCTGGTTAAGTTGCAAAGGCTCCATGGCCACCTACCTTAGATTTTTCCAGGAAAACTCAGTAGAAGGATGAAGGAGGTAGAGATGACAGTGGTATTAGATCAGAGAAGAGTGATCATTGTCAGGACCATACACCACATTGTATCACACACACACCACATTCAGCAATCAATTAAGACTTGTACTAAGTCATTAGTTTATGTTCCCTATACATACCTTGGACTAGGTACTACAGGAGAGACGCGAAATAAGACACAGTCCCTGCTGTCAGGGAATTTATTGTCTATGAGGTGAGTTAGGACACCTCTTACTACCTTGTTTGTGTGTATTATAACCTTTCTCTTAGTGCCAAAAGAATGGTACAATAATAGAAGTTATTAGAGTTGGGACAGGGCAGACTTTGCTGAAGGTTTGATTGGAATGAAAAGACTTCATTGGAAGAATTAGGGCATGAGCTGGTCTGGAAAGATGGGAGAACATTAGATGGACAAAAGGAGTGGAGATAAGTATGACAAAGGCACAGGAGTGAAAATTTTTGTGCCTACTCGTGACACATATGCAGATAGGCTTAGCCACAGCTAGGACTGAACAGAAAGGCCCAGAAAACCTTGCACAGCAACCCAAGGAGCTTTGCATTCATTCTTTTTGAAAATAGAGGCTAGAGGAACAAATACCAGAAATGCTTTGCAATAGATCCCTGTTTTAGGTGTAAGGTAAAGCAAGTTATTTTCCAAACTTGGCTATCATCAGAGCTCTACCCTCACTCTTACCCCAACCCCTATAAGAAACCTGTTAAAAATAGAGCTTCTTTAAAAATGAGTGTTCTCCATTACACTCGGGGCCCATGCCCTAGAGAGTTTGATTCAGTAGATCTGGAATGGGATCCAGAAATCCATATCATTCACAGGCTTCCCTAGAGATGATGATGGAGCTGGTCTAAGAATGAAGCTAGGTAATTACTACCTAAATTTGGCCATGGCACATCTGACTTAGCATGTCAAATGTGAATTTTTAAAGCACACTCCTAAAATGCTCTTATTTCTGCTGCAGCTGTGCTCTCCCTCCTTTAGGCTCAATACCTTTGCATCGTCCTGGAATTCTTCACATAAACTGCACATCCAGCTAGTTGCCACCTCCATTGCATATCCTTTATGACTCTTCCAAACCTGTTCCTTCTTCTCCATTCCCACTGCTGCTGTACTGGGTCGGATCTTTCTTCAGTTCCTGCTTGGACTCTTGTAGTAGCCTCCTGACTAATCTCCTCCCCTTCACACTGCCCTCAGGTAAGTCTTGCTCTCAGTGCCATAACTGGGTCACTCCCCCAACCACAGTTACCAACTCCAGCCCCTTAGCCTGAATACAGCTGAAGAGCCGTAGCATTTGAATGTGTCATAGTATCATTCAGCCTACTTTCCTACACTACTCAAAGTCCTAGCCAGACTCGACCACTCTCCTCATAAAGTCCCTTATGCCTGCCTGCCTCCCTCCACTGTTTTTTAGGCCATACTGCCAGCTCATACTTCTGCTACCACCCTCTACCTATCAAAATTCTATCTAGCTCAAATTTTATCTATTCTATAAAGTCTTCCCTATAAATATATAATATTATATATGTGTGTATATATTACATATGTTATATATATATATATGTGATATACATATGTTATATATATATACATATGTGATATATATATATCACGTAATTTTTTATTAGTCGTGTGCTGGGCAGTTTTCTAATCTTGGATAATACACAAATGGGCAAGTCATGTTTCTTGCCCCAAAAGACCAGAGTAGGTGATAGGAAGAAGAGGCCCATGAAATTTAAAGATTTCTCATGCCCACAACTTCCCTTGAAAAAAAAGTTATCCAAGGCAATTCTGTCTACAAAAAGTTGCCAACAGGTAACTGTAAGTAACTACAGAGACTTACCCTAACACCACTAGTCTGGCCTCCAACCCCTGTGGGGTGCCCCATCTTTCAACTGTGCTCAGCACCCCCTATTGAATGGTAAGAACAAACCCAATCAGCGTCTCTCTTCTGGGAAGAATTTCTTTGGGGGACACACAGATGGTCACTTAAGCCCAGACTGCAACCTATCCTGAGGTCTGTATGGTCCAGGAGGCATGTAACACATCTGTCTTAGAAGCACTAGTTCTCCCAGAGGCCAGATCACCATGGAGATAACACCTGTTTCCTTAAACGGGAGCAAGCCCCCCTTTTTCAAGATAATCCAGAAGCAGCTCTTCCAGGCTACATGAAAGGGACAGACCAGCACACAGTGGTCATGAGAATATAAGCAAATGCAGAATGACCAGCAAGTAGGCCGCAGTGAGAGAGGAGGCAGTTATCTTCAACTGAGTCCAGTATCAAAGCCAGTCAGTGGTTAAAAAAAAAAAAAAAAAAAAAGGCAGACACAGGGACATTTATAGAATGATCTAATCCAATATCTTCATTTTATATATGAGGCAAGGAGAGTCCCGAAAGGCTTCCTGACTTGCCCAAGGACCTTAACCAGTTCCTGGAAGAACTCACAGGTCTCCCAGTTCCCAATGCTCCCCACAATACCAGCAGTGCACATGTCCCAGCATAGACAAGGCTTGTCTATGTTCTGATGTCCCTGCTGGCTTTTATGTTTTTTAAAGCAGGACTTTACAATGAAGCTTAAAAAGCTTAGGCTTCAGAGTGCCTCCCCTGCACCAGCTCTGCACCTATTTTTACATTTGTAATTTTGTCTTTTTCTTATACTGTTCCCCCAAATTATATAAGCTTCAGATCCACAAAATATGGGCCCAACCCCTTGCAGAAGAGATGTTACTTCGGAAGAGAAGGGAATCTCAGAGAAGAACTAAAGGGAAAAAAATAGTAAAAGACAGGGAAAAGATACAGAACATCCCCCTATACCATTAGGTGAGTATATTGCCTTTTTACCCTTTCAGGGACTCACTCCAAAAGAGAAAATGTTGCCAAAGGCTCCAAGCAGAAGTCATTATAACCCTTCATTTGGGGGGTGGAGGGGGGGGGAATAATTGCCGAGAGCTGGGAGGCATCAGAAAACAGGTTAGGTGAGCACTGTCACTCAGGCTTACAATTCTAGCACTTTGGGAAGCTGAGGCAGGAGGATGGGTTTGGCCCAGGAGTTCAAGGTTGCAGTGAGCTATGATTGAACCACTGCACTCTAGCTGGAGTGAAAGAGTGTGACTGTCTCCAAAATAAATAAATAAAAAAGAAAATAGCTGGGTTAGCTTCGTGAAAACAGGAAAGTCAGAGGCAGGAAACCGGCTGGAAACAGTGTGAGCAAGGTCATCTCCCACGACAACTCGTGGGGCAATTCCATAAAAAAGGAGCATCCAAGTAATCCATGGATGCATATTCAGCCAAGGCTGAAGAAAGGCAGAATGTTGACCCCACACGCTAGACCTGGCAAGCCCAATATGCTCTGGATCACAGGATGTACAAGTTCCTCCCTTGGAAAGAGTCCCACTTAGGAAAGGCAACTGGGCTAGGCAATGCCTCTTTGTAACCACATGGAGGCTGCATTATAGGCCCCTTCCATCTGCCTGTTTTGGTTCCCCTCCAAGGGAGTTTAAAATTTTTCTTTTTCTCTCCTTGTTTAAGGATGCTGTTCTTGTTATTGCAAAATAAAAACATGAATTAAAAAAAAATCAGAAAATGCATGACAATGGCCTGTGGTCTCACTATTAAAGAAAACTATTTAGACTATGTTGATGGATGTGCTTCCAAACTTGTCTAAACATTACATATACACAGTATATAGTGTTATCCTCTTTACATACATGTGCACATTCTTTAGGAGAATATATATGTACATTTTAAAATAAAAATGGGATCATCCTGGACAGGTTACTTCTCTTAAAATATCATGAACATCTTTCCATACCAAGAAGATGTTCGTGATGGCATTGTGTTTCTTTCTTGGTATGGAAAGATGTAAATGATGGCATTGTGTTCTGTCATTCATCTCATGAAAAAATATTTACTGTAGGTAACACATCATAGAAGATGCTAAGTGGCTACCTACTGGGATTTACCCAACTGTATTCCTATTGTTGAAAGTCTGTATCCATTTCAAACCAAAGACGTTACAACTGACCCCCCCTCCCCCAAATAGCCCAAATTTTGGGCCCAGGACCTAACGCCGGGGAAGTGACCGTGCCAGGAGCGCTGGGCCTGGCGGGCGTAGGTGGCCATGGTCACCCGGGCAGCACACTGCCCAGCGAGGCCTCTGCTCCCAAGTCCGGACCGGCCAGGCGGGCCCCCCAAGCAGGACATGACTTTTGGTAGCCGACTCTCTTGGGCCGGCCCGCGGGGCCGGGTCAGGGAGTCCGCGCGCGCCCGGCCCGCGGGCCGGTGGCGGGTCAGACAGTCGAGCTGCCGCGGGCCGGGCCGGGCCGGGCCGGGGCGGGGCGGGGCGGGGAGGGGCGGGGCGGGGCGGGGTGGGGCCGCGGGCTGGCGGGCGGGCGGGCGCCGCGCCTGCCGTTCGCCTGTCGGGCTGCAGGTGGGGCTGTGCTGCCGCGCTGCCTCCAGGAAGCCTCACGGGCCTTCGTCTGCCGGGCCGCGGCGCCGGCTCCCAGGATGCAGTGTGGACCGGCCGGGCGCTGACGGCGGCGGCGCGACTGCGGGCGGAGCGGCGGCAGACCGGCCACCGAGGAGCGCGGCGGGGAAGGCAGGGCCGGGCCGGGGCCGCCTGCGGAGAGGACCGAGCGGCCAGGCCTGCGTGGGGCCACGCGCGGCGGCGGCGGCGGCGGCGGCGGCGGCGACTTCCTCCGGGCCGGGCCGGGCCGGACAGCGCAGGGCCATGGCTGAGGCGGCCGCGGCTCCGGTAAGGGCGGCACGGACGCGCACGGACGCGCGGCCTCGGGGCACGGGCGGCAGGGCCCCGCACACGGCGCCGCAGGCCCTGGGGAGGGGCTCCGGGGGCCGGGCCTGACCCACGGGGCCTGGAGCACCGGCAAGCGGAGCGCGGGGTCCGCCCGGGCCTACGGCGCCCGCCGGCCGGGCCCCTTGCCCCGGGCCGAGCCCGAGCAGCGGCGGGACGGTTGTCCCCGCGCCGGGGGCCGCCCCACGCCAAGTTCCTGCAGCCCTGCGGGGCTTCCTGCCCCCGCCCCAGCAGCGGTCCCCTGAATCTCCGCGCCCCCCCGCCCCCCACCGCGGCTCCTTTCTCTGCCTAGCGCTCCACCCGTGCGTGCCCTCCCCCCAGCTCCCCCCAGCGGCCTGGTGGCACCTGGGAGATGTCCGGCTTCAATTCCGCATACACTGAGCGCCCACTACGTGCCCAGCTCGCTTGGGTGGCGCGGAGGGAGCTGCTGCCGCGTGTCGAGCCAGGCACTGCACCAAGCCCGTTTAGACATTATTTTGTCGTCACAACGAACCTGTGGAGTAGATACTATTATTATCTGCCACATTAAAGAAAATCCCTAGAGAAGTTAACTTGCCCAGGATCGCACAGCTGGAAAATGTGAAAAGACTGTTACTCTGTGTGTTCAAGGACCTGGCAGACAGGTACATGGGTAATCGTGTAAAACAGAAAGCGGCCAGCGCTGGCCTGGCCGCAGGGCAGGGGACCCCTGCCCACCCGTCCTGGCCTGAGGCTCTGTGCTTCTGTGATTGGAGCCCAGCTCTTAAGGTAGGCTAGGATTTCAGCCGGGAGCTAGGCCCGTAGTGCCTGTCAGGGAGGGCGGAGCACTTTGGGCAAAGGCACAGAGAACTGTGGAGCGTGTTCGGGAACAGAGAGGAGTCCATGGCCTGGGAAGGATAGTTTTGGTAGGATTTACAGGAGAGTTGGAAGGAGTTTGGTGGGTGGGCAGCCCTTAGGAAATGGCTCTTCTTACCATCAGCTCCTCTCAAGCAGAGTTTGGGGGATAGCCCCGTGTATTACCCAGCCACCAGATAGTAAGGAGCTGGACTTGACTGAGCAGAACACCGCCACCACCTCCAACCAAACAGTGTGAAGGCCTTAGCAGGGCTTCTTGGCCACATCAAAATGGTAGGAAAAGGGTGATCTCTTTTTCAAATATTAAAGAGTAATGTTTTCTTAATAAAGTGAGAGCATGTACAGATACCCTTTGTATGCAACAGAAAGATCGTAATACAGCACTTGGAAGATGGGTAGGATTTCAGTGGCTGGGGAGCTGGGTGTTGATGTGAAAGGACCCTTCTAGAGTAAGTTCTTGGAGTCTGGACCATGTGGTAGGGATTGTTCTGAGAGAGGGTAGAGGTGAGGGACCCAACAGTGGCCTCACAGAGCCCTGAGCCAGTCAGCCACGGGAGCCAGCCCAGACCATCCACTGCTCCAGAGTAAGGCTCACAACCCTGCCCTACAGTCTAGAGTATCTCCTTGAAACAGGTCTCTGCCCATCCAGAACTTCCATCCTTTGAGAGCCATGAAAGTCCCTCCTTCTTTAGGTCCAGCTTCCCTCCAAATAAGCAAAGAACCTCTTAAGTAGCACCCTGCACAGTTTTGTTTTGTTTTGTTTTGTTTTTTTCTGCCTCTGCTCAAACTCTCTTGAGGTATCCCTCCATATTCTAGTTTTCAGTGACTTTCTCTGCATGAGTCCCTACTTGATCCTAGTAGTTACTTCTTGCTTTACAAATAGGAAGCTTTTCTTTGAGAATGATTTTCTAGAATGTTATAAGGAGCCGTTGATCCTTAGTCAGTGATGAGAAGGCACCAATCCCAGGACCTCTTCTGTGCCCCGTAAGTCCCCGTAGATGGGGTGGGTTAAATAGCCCAGCTCCCCACCCAAAGTAAAACATGCTCTTTCTTCATTGTCCCCAACTGCTGGTGACTCAAGACCCTGTGGGAATGTTCCCAGTAACAAGGAAGCACCACTTAAGCTCATTGCTGCATGTATAGAAGTGTTACTTTGTGGCATGTGGCTGTCTCCTCAGCAGACTATAGGGCAGGGGTGTCCAACTTGCAGCCATGCACCACATGCTCATTTTCTGAGGACCTTTTATGCTTATCTGTGTTGTTGATGTCACAAAAAGTATGCACGGACCTTTTCCTCGCTAATCAGTTAGTGTTTGTGTATTTACTGTGTGGCCCAAGACAACTTTTACTCTACCAGTGTTTGACAGAGATAAAAAGGGTAGGTCACTGATCTTGGTGCAGCTACAAAAATGTCTAGGAATATCATTTTTACCTTGGGAGGGGTGTAAATTGGGAGAGAAGTCAAAATCTTAGAGGGCTTTGGCTGTGTCAAAAAATCTAACTCTTGTCTAGTAGGGCTTTGCAGTGATAGTGGGTTTAGCTTGTGGGGGAGGGGCAGTTGGGGAAGGGATAAAGTCAGATTGTCCAGGGTGAAGGAGAATTGGCCGTTAGATTTTTATGCCTATTAAAAGGGGATATGAGATGCTTTATTAAAAAAAAAAAGAAAGAAAGAAATTGAGCAATACTCTTGTTTGTGCTGTTTCAGTGAACCAGCTGTTTTTTTTTTTTTTTGCTAGGTCATCACCAGTAGACAGTTCTGTGTAATCGTGTTGGGAGGTGCAGACTGGGCTCTAGTAAATCTGCAGTTTATCATTTCTCCACTAAAATGCCCCAGCAATGCTCAGTCTCTGTTATGTAGCCACATTGCACTGAGCACCTGATATGTGTCAAGCACTGTGCTGTGAAAACGTACAATACCACCTTCAGGAGCCCACAGTGTGGGGCACACATGCAGGCAGTTACTGTACAAGGTGGGCAGCCATGATGGTCGTCTGCACAGCACACTTCAGAGGCCTGGAGGAGAGGCCAGGCTAAGATACCCTGAGGAGGTGGTTGCCATGTTGAGATCTGGCCTGTGGTAACAGGATAACCCCACTGTCCACAGACAGGGCTCCCCACTACCAGCCCAGCTCCCCTATGCCTAGGGGAGATAGGCTCAAGGAACCCATTGGATGGAACAAATGATGTGAGTTTCTCTTATTCTGAAAGATTTCTCCGTGGACAATGGCAGCTACAATTCAGGCCATGGAAAGGAAGATTGAATCGCAGGCTGCTCGCTTGCTTTCCCTAGAAGGTCGAACTGGGATGGCTGAAAAGAAGCTAGCCGACTGCGAGAAGACGGCTGTGGAATTTGGCAACCAGCTGGAGGGCAAGTGGGCCGTGCTGGGGACCCTGCTGCAGGAGTACGGGCTGCTGCAGAGGCGGCTGGAGAACGTGGAGAACCTGCTGCGCAACAGGAACTTCTGGATCCTGCGGCTGCCCCCGGGCAACAAGGGGGAGGCCCCCAAGGTAACCCTTGGGCACCCAGGGCTGGGGGAACCCAAGAGGCTGGGCCTGTGAGCATGTGGGTGAGCACGTGTGACACTTGTGGTTCTAGGTGCCCGTGACCTTTGATGACGTGGCCGTGTATTTCTCCGAGCAGGAGTGGGGCAAGCTGGAGGATTGGCAGAAGGAGCTCTACAAGCATGTGATGAGGGGCAACTACGAGACGCTGGTCTCCCTGGGTAAGACCTGGCACTTGTTTCTCTGTTAAATGGGAATTTGTAAGCCCTCAAACCTCTTTCTATTAGGGTTGTTTTTTGTCTGAGCGATTTATAAATCACTAGAAATGTTGACCTTGTAAGGAGTTATCTTTTCCTCCTGCAAAAGACAAGTCCTGGGGGATGAAGTCCGAAGCTCCCTCCTCCCTGGGCTTTGAGGGTCATGGAGTGCCCCTCTCCTAACCAGGCTTACTACGGGCCTTTCTGTTCTTGCTCAGACTTGGAGTGGAGAAGGCTCTTACTACCATACCCAGTAAATGATCAACCCCACATTTGAGAAAGACTTTCTTTCAGCCTTCTCTTCTCTTGCAGAGATCTGTAGCCTTCACATTGACATGCCTTGGGTCAGGAGAGAACGCAGGCAGACTGTGCTTCTTGCAGCAAACATTTTCTTCATGCCCTAAAGCTTTGCTTCTCCCAGACTCTGGGGCTACTGCTGCTCTCTCTTCTCATCTGTACTTCCCAGGAGGGGTCTGGACTCTGTTTCTTCCTGAGTTTCCTCTTCCCGATGGTTTCTGTGTGACCCCAGAGCTGAGGGTAATAAGGCATGTTTAATGAGGATGGGAGCAGGTGAACACTCCTGTTAGGTTCAAGTTGGGAACTGAGCTGCTTCGTGCTGTGGACCTCTATCCCAGTTTCTTAACCCCAGCACCATTGACCTTTTGGACCAGATGACTCTTTGTCATAGAGGCTGTCCTGTGTGTTGTAGGATGCTCAGCAGCGTCCCTGGCAGCTACCCACCAGGTGCCAGTAGTACCTCTCCCCTACCTTTAGTCACAACAATCAAAATTGTCTCTATAAAGTTTGCCAAATGTCTCATTTAGAGCAAAGTTGACTGGTTGAGAGCCACTGTTCCGTATCAATTGAGAAATCTAGTTCCTGGACCACTCTTGGTTTTCCACGATGACTGTTCCCACTCTGACGGGACATGGCAAAAGCGTACCTTTCTGTCTTTCCTCAGACTATGCCATCTCCAAGCCTGAGGTCCTCTCCCAGATTGAACAAGGCAAGGAGCCATGCAGCTGGCGTCGCACTGGCCCCAAGATCCCAGATGTTCCTGTGGACCCAAGTCCAGGTGAGAGGCTAGGAGAAGTCCTAGGAGATGGCAGGTAATCAGCTGGAAACAGAAAATAAGAGCCAGGGAGAGTGTGATCTTTCCAGAAACAGCCAAGGAGAAATATCAACCTTAACATGTTTTAAATCTAAATTTTTTATACTTGAGTAATAACCTGTCTAACCTATTCAGCTAATATTCTAGAAACTGACATCCTCCATCAGGGAAGGAGAGAGCCAACCTAGTCTTTTAGGAAAGAGAGCCAGTGGCACAGAATTAGGGGAAGAGAGAAGTAGACACTAAGGGCAGGTAGGAAAATTATTGACTCTTCAACAGGATAGGGGTTGGAGCACCAGTCCCCCATGCAGGCAGAAGTTTACATATAACTTTTGACTCCCCCAAAACTCAACTACTAATAGCCTGCTATTAACTGGAAGCCTTACCAATAACATAGTCTATTAACATTTACTTTGTATATTCTATGCATTATGTACTGTGCATATATTCTTACAATAAAGTAAGCTAGAGAAAAGAAAATGTTATTAAGTAAATCATAAGGAAGAGAAAATATATTTGCTATTCATTAAGTACAGGTGGATCATCATACAAGTCTCCATTCTTGTCTTCACATTGAGTAGGCTGAGGAGGAGGAAGGACAGGAGGATTGGTCTTCTATCTGAGGGGTGGCAGAGGCAGAAGAAAATTCACATATAAGTAGACTGGCACAATTCAAACTAATGTTGTTCAAGGATCAACTGTGCATTGAAAGCAAAATTAATTCATAGATATGCAAAGAGTCAGCTTGCTTTCAATCTAAGAACCAAATTTCAGTTAACTCCATTAGTAGCTGCAGAATGTAAACCCATCAGCTAACCATGGGGCTCAATAGGATTAGAAGCACAAATTTACTTACCAGATGTCAGTGTCTCAGGTTTTCCTGGGGCCAGTCAATACCTTTGGAAAACCAAATTACTGAAGTGAGGACCTTGCTGGGTCATTTGACCAGGAAGACTGTCTCTGCCAGACTTGTCCCTGTTCTGATGTCTGCAGAAGACCCCTCCCCCCCCCTTGACTATGTCACCATCCTTGGGTTTCCCTTTTTTTTGACCCTGCTTACTCAGAATAAAATGTGTCTTCCATGTTTGCTGTTTGATCTCAGTTAGATCTCTCACTTCACCAAGGGCAGAAGCATCTGTGGAGTTGACCACATTGCCAGCATTCACTAATGCACTTAGTTCAGCAAATGTATTTTGAGAATCTTTTGGGTGCTAAGGACAGGGCTGGAAGCAGAGGATAGAAAGATACTGAGAACAGACACTGTTCTCAGCTTCTAGCTTCTTGCCCGTGGTGGAGGTCCGTGCTCAGTAGGTTTTATTGTTTGTAATGTGTGTGTGGAAGCTTCCCTGACTTCCACACCTTCACCCTCAGAAATGCGCTGGCTGTCAGCGAGACCCCACCACCACCCCCAGCACTCACTCACCCACTGTCCGGATACCTTGAGCTCATCAGCAGGAATCCCATGTGACTTTTGTCCTTGTCCTCTCGTCCAAGCAACCAACTCACAGCTTGTCCCTCACCCCCATTTGGCTTGGCCCATGACCTTGTCAGACCCCAGCTCCCTTTCTCTTCACCTCCTACTAAATCCTTCCACTGAACTTGGCAAGACCCAGCACCCAGCCAGACCCGCTAGGTCCTGAGTGTTCCTGCCCCTTCCTGCTCAGACGGAGCCCTTCAGTGAACTCCCTGCATGCTGTCTTCCTCTTCCCCATGTCCTATAAGCCACCAGACCTGTGGGAACTGTGTCCTTTTTCCTTGGTATTGCCACCATGGCAGTCTCACTCCCTCCTCTCCAGGAACCCTGCCTGTGGGTCTCAGCCCTCTGCAGACCTCTGAGGACCTTCCCCCATTCTTCCTGCCCTCACTCTTGGTGATGGCAACATCCACACACACAGTCCTATGCCCCCTCCACCTGCCCCGACGGCCATCAACATGACTGCATGACAAGTTATCCACCCTCTTCACCTCTAGCATTCCACTCCCCAACTCCTGCCATCCCTCCTGGTGAAATCTGCCTGCCTATTCTGTGGCTGCACCCATGCAGCTGTGTGTGGCAGGAGAAAACCCCATGAGCCACACTGTGTCCTGACATTCATGACCAGTGGCTTCAGTACGCTCTGCCCTGTGGTCACTGAAGCTCCTCAGCCACCTCCCTAGCTCAGCATTAGGCAAACTCTGTCCCAAGGGCCAAACCCAGCCCATCTGTTTCTGTGTGGCCCACAAACTGAGAGTGGTTTTTGTACTTTAAAAAAGCTATTTTTTAATTACAAAGAAGCACATCATGCTCACAGCCCTCACAGCCCACTGGCCTCCTCCTGTGCCCACTTCTCTGCACTGGGTCCTGTGGCTGCTGAACTATCAGTCCTCCAGTGAGAAGCCCCTTCCACCCGCGCTAGATCCCACCTGTACTGTCTTCCTGCGTCTTCCGGACAACCCAGACAATCCTGCCTCAAGCCCACACCCTCCAGCCACTTTCCCACTCCTCTGCTCTCCTGTGGCAGACTCCATGAGACACTGTCTCTGATTCTGTTTCCCAACACCCCTTCCCACTCTCTGTTAATCCCTTCCCACTAAAACCCTTCTCATCTCAGTCACTAGTGACCCCCGTGGTGCTAAAAGGTGTATTCTCTTTCTTGGCCTATTAGTAACATTTCTTTCCTCCTAGTGTCACTTTCATATATATACCGTATATACTTGAGTATAAGCCTCGTTTTTTTGGCACAAAATTTGTGCCGAAAAACCTGAAATCAGCACAAATTTTGTGCCAGAAAAACTCGGCTTATACTCGAGTATATAGGTATGTATTTTTTTTTTTTTTTTTTTTTTTTAAGGGCTAGGGTTGCACTCTGTTGCCCAGACTAGAGTGCAATGGCATGATCATAGCTCACAGCAACCTCAAAGTCCTGGGCTCAAGGAATCCTTCCTCAGCCTCCCAAGTAGCTGGGACTACAGGAATAGACCACCATACCCAGCTAATATTTTTAATTTTTTTTTTTTTTTTTTTTTTGTAGAAACAGGGGTCTCAATATACTCCTCAGACTCGTCTTGAACTCCTGCCCTCAAGTGATCCTCCTGTTTCAGCCTCCCAAAGTGCTGGATTACAGGTGTGAGGCACCATGCCCAGCTGAGTCCCATCTTCTGGCCCTCCTCCACTCCACCCCTCTTTTCTTGTTGATTCCTGTTGGTCTTGGGGGACTCAGCGTTAGAATGCCCTCAGCACAGCCCCCTCTCTCCTTCCCATGTGCTCAACTCTCACCATCTCATGGGGTCTTACAGCTAGCTGTACATCCCACCTAGGAAAATGTATCTCTACCCCTATCCCACACCGTCAGCTGGTCTCTATTGGCTTGTCCACCGACATCTGAACACACTCAAAGCCTTCTCTTCATCTTCCCCTGCTCCACCCACACTCTTTCAGCATCCTCTGTCCTTCCAGATATAGTCCCCATCCCTGGAGTCCTTTGTGATTCTCTCCTCACATCTACCTCATCAGAGAGCCTACTGGCCCTCCCTCAGGTTTGTCCAGAGTTCAGCTGTGTTTGCTTTATCACAAGTACCTCTGCTCCTGCCCTGACTCCCCAGTCTGCTTGACCCAACGCAGTTCTCCCTTTCAGACCCAACTCCCAGCTTTCCACCTGGCCCACACAGGTGGCTCACCTCCACTCACTTCTCTCTGCTTCAGCTAACTGTCTTCCGTGCTGTTCCCTCAGCCCTGTCCTAGGGCCTTTGCAATGCCCCCGCTCTGGTGTTTTTCAGATAAGTCCCAGCCAAGGCTTTTGCCTAATCAGGACTTCCCCTATCACCTCATTTATTGTGGCAGCCCTTCCCTTCCAGGATTACCAGACTCTTCCTGTCAGGCAGCAGCATCTTTTAGATACATTTCCATGCTGTAGATTCACGGGCCCCTCCCCACTAGAATGTAAATTTCAAAAGGACAAAAATTTGTATCTGTTTTGTTCATATGATCATTCCACATACCTAGAATATTGCCTGGCACAGAGTAGGAATTCATGCAACCTCAAACTCCTGGGCAAAGTGATCCTCCTGCCTCAGCCTCCTATGTAACTGGGAATACAGACATGCAATACCATGCCCAGCTAGTTTTTTCTATTTTTAGTAGAGACAGGGTCTCATTCTTGCTCAGGTGGATCAGTTGATCCTGGGTTCAGTTGAACCTCCTGCCTTGGCCTCCCAGAGCGCTAGGATTACAGACGTGAGCCACTGTGCCTAGCCAAGAAATGGTATATTTCTGATACCATTTAAATCTCTTTTTAGATCTCCCAGTCCCATCCCTCCCAGGTAACTGCTTGCCCTGAATTTTATGTTTATCCTTTCTCTTCACATTTTAAAATGTCTGCAGTGTACATGCATAGCAGTAAACAATATGTTTTTTGTGTTTTGAAAAATTACATAGGTGTCATTATAGTTATAACTCATTATTCTGTACTTCAGATTTTTCCACATTGATATATTCATTTTAACAGATACTTAAGCAACTACAGTTTATTTCCCATTCCTCCACTGATTTGCTCTTATGCTGCGTCTGGTTTTTTACTGTCATACATGGTACTGCAGTGAACATTCTTAAACATGTCTTTAATACCCAGAGGTGGCCTCGCTGCATCATAGGTTTGTCTTCACCTCTGGCATTTCCATATTGCTCTCCCCCTGGCTACACCAGCTGATGCTCCCACCAGAAATTGTGAAGTTCCCGTTTTCTTACATCTTTGCCCAGTTTTCATACTTAAGCATTTGTAGCCTGATGGAGATGAAGTGGCATCTTGTTTAGATTTGTGTTTGCCCAACTGGTAGTGAAGTGGAACATCCTTTTCATATATTTATTTGGTTTCTTATCCTCCTGTGAATTGTCTTTCTCTGTTTTTCTGCTAAGTTGGTTTTCATTTTCTTATTGATTTGGAACTTCTTTGTATATATTCTAGATACTAATCTCTTTGTCTATTTGCATTACAAGCATCTTCACCCAGTCGGTGGCAGCTTCTTAACTTTTGTCTTTGTTGTTGGCAAAATCAAATGTTGTATCAGTCTTTTCCTTTATGGTCTGTACTTTTTCTGTAGTAAGATATCCTTACCTGTTTCACTCAAGGTCAGAAAGCTATTCTATATTTTCTTATAAAACTCTGAAAAGTTTTGCTTCTCAAATTTGCCTTTAATCGATCTAGAATTGATATTAGCATAGGTTACAAGGGAAGGTTTAATGTTTCCCCCACAAGGATGTCTGATTTTTAACAAAGTTTGCTGAATGGTTTGTCTTTTCCTCACTGGTTTGTAACAGGAGCCTTCCATGACCCAGGTGTCCATAAGTGTAGGAGGTCGCCTCGGGCTCTTCATTCTGTTTCTTGGTCTCTATGTTTTCCACTGTACTCTTTCAGCTTCAAAATAAACCTTGTTATCAATCCTCTGCTTGTTCTTCGGAAATTCTCTTGGCTATTCTTGGACTTTTGCTCTTCCACATGAATTTCAGAATCTTTATGTCAGGTTCTCAAGGAAATTTTGTTAGAAGTTTGATTAGAATTGCATTTACTTTCTAATTTCCGGAGAATTGCCCTCATTACAACATTGAGCCTTTCTGTCTATAGGAACACTGATTTATTGAAGGCTTCTGTGTATATGAATAAGGTTTTATAATTTTCTCCTCATAGTTTTTATAGTAAATGGTTTTTTTTCTAATTACATGTTTTAAATAGTCATTGCAGGTGTACAGGTATGCTATTGACTTTTGTTTAGTAAAAGAAAAATTTTACTCTTATTAAGTGTAATGATTTGTCTCTTTAGATTCTTTTGGGTGTTTTATCCATACAATTATATCCTCCACAGATAATACAAAGTTATCTCCTCTTTTAAAAATTTCATAGCTTTATTTTTCTCGTGTAGTAGGTTGGCTAGGATAGTGCTGAATAGGAGCAATGATAGTCGGCATCCTTATCTGTAGATAAGATAGAATTTCATCCTTAAATATGAATTTTTTTGTCAAAGGCTTTTTTAATACTCTTCATTTAAAGAAGTTTCCTTCTATTCTGGCTAGCCCAAAGCCTTTATTGTGAACAAATGCTAGCTTGAATCAAATGCTGGGGGGGTTTTTGTTTGTTTGTTTTACTTTCTAAATATTATGTTTTATTTCTTTTAAAACATTGTTACTGTATATTATATATAATAATAAACAAAATGCATATAGGATAAAATTCATGCAAAGTTTAGAGAATGATAGTAAACACCCATTTTCTAATACCCAGCATAAGAGACGGATCACAGCCTGACCCTGCCAGGACCCCTGTCCTTCCTCATTCACCATCCCCTTTCCTTTCTCTCACAGATAAACAGAAAATTCAGAAATAGAGGTAATCATTACCTTACATTTCTTTACATTTTTGTACCCTATGCATTTATTTCTAAATAATGTTTAATTTTAGCTGTTTTTGAACTTTTTCTGAATGAATTCTTACCACATATTTTTCTTTAACCTGCTGTTCTCGTGTGACATTGCTTTTGAGACTCACTCCCATTGCTGTAGTGTACCTGTGGTTCATTCATTTTCATGACTGTGACCACTGCATAGTTTTCTATTTTATAACTGTGACACAATATATTTCTTCCTTCTGTTGGGGGATATTTGTGTTGTTTCTAATTTTTCTTCCTTCTAGGAACAGTGCTATTGTGGAAATTCTTACATGTGCGTAAAAGTTTGTCTAGGTGTGGACTTGGGAGTGGAAGTGCTGGGTCTCAGGGTCTCAGGAAAGAGGCATGGTCGACCTTTCCAGGTCAAAGTCGGGTGGGGATCCCAGTCTGGGAAGCCCCTGGGGGTCGGGTCTCCTATCACACCCCCTTATCAACCGCCTTAAAAGTGCCGTTTTTATTTCTGCCTATGTGGTAGAGTGAAATGGTTTAAAATTTGTGGTTTAAAACTTGAATTTTCCCATTAATGAGATTGTATTTATGGGCCATATGTCTCTCCTCTTCTGTGAAATGCCTGGTTATATCTTTTGCCAAATTTTCTTTAAGTTGTTTTTCCTATACTCATTGATTTGTGAGCCATTCTTTACATATTCTGAATATTAATCTTTTTTGTTGCAATGGACTCTAATCCAGTAGATGGATTAGATGGATTAGATGGACTCTAATCTTAAGCTTTTTGTCAGTTATATGCATTGCTGTCTCCTGTTCATGGAATATTTTAGAGAACAGATATTTTTCATTACAATACTTGGATTTACTAGTCTTTTCCTTTATGGTTTGTCCTTTTTGTGTCTTAAATAGTTAAGAGATTTTTACCCCCTTCAGGTTGTCATATACCATCACGTATTTCCTACTAAAAGTTTGTAAATTTTGTTTGGACACAGTGGTTTACACCTGTAATCCTAGCACTCTGGGAGGCCAAGGCAGGTGGATTGCTTGAGCTCAGAGGTTTGAGACCATCCTGAACCAGAGCAAGATCCCATCTCTACTAAAAATGCAAAAAAACAAAAAAAACTGAGGCAAGAATATTGCCTGAGTTTAAGAATTGGAGGTTGCTGTGAGCTATGATATCGCCATGGCACTCTACCCAGAGCAACAGCTTGAGACTCTTTCTCTCAAAAAAAAAAAAAAGTTTGTAAATTTTGTCTTTCATATACAAGTTCTTAATCCATTGAGACTGGAGTTTTGTGGTTCTGTGAGGTAGACACCCAGGTTCTTTTCACTGGCACTCGGGCTTTTCGTTCCCATTGCTATTTCACTAAACTTTAAAATCACCTTATCAAGTCCCACAAAAAATCCACCTGGGGTCATGGTTGGAATTGCATTCAGTTCAGATGTCCTACAGAGAAGGGTCCTGTTTATTATATTGAGTCATGTTTATCTGTGAACATCCTAAGTCCCTCCATGTGGCTTGTCAATAATGTCTCAGTGAAGTTTTATAATTTTCTTCTAAAAACATCTTGGATGTTTTTTGTTAGATATGATCCTGGGTTCTTTGTATTTTTTTTTTTTTTTTGTAGAGACAGAGTCTTACTTTTTCGCCCTCCATGGAGTGCCGTGGTGTCACACAGCTCACAGCAACCTCCAACTCCTTGGGCTTAGGCAATTCTCTTGCCTCAGCCTCCCAGGTAGCTGGGACTACAGGCGCCTGCCACAACGCCCGGCTATTTTGTTGTTGTTGTTGTTGTTGTAGTTTGGCTGGGGCTGGGTTTGAACCTGCCACCCTCGGTATATGGGAACAGCTCCCTACCCACTGAGCCACAGGCACCACCCTCTTGTATTTTTTTTAAATCACGATTGTTGGTGGTATCTTTTTCTAACTTGGATTTTCTGTTTGCTGCTGATATGTCTGGGGAGTTGAGGGCAGGGAACATCCCTCTCCAAAGGCTCTTCTTCCACTCTACTCTGGGAAGAGAGGGTGTGCAAGAAGCACCCACCTCTGGTGCAGGGAGGTGACATGCCTCACTGGAGAGTTTGGGAACAACAGTTGGCCCCGTGCAGTCTTGGGCAGCTGGCTGCCTCCAGCCTGCATATGGTCTCTGCTAGATTCAGGCTCTTGCTACCCTGGTCTGCTCGGTAACTTCCTGATTCTAGAATTAGTACTGAAGAGTCCCTCTTTGCCCACAGATAAAAACTACATCCTAAATTATCAGTAATAAAAATAGCTTAGCCTTACCCATCTTGCTTTTTTATTTCTCTGGTAAGATCTGTGACAGAGAAGAAAAAAGGGTAGTTGATAGGCTCCCTCAAAAATCTTAATAGTACATAAGAATAAAGCTGTTTTTCACTTATTGATATTTCTGTTGGGAAATCTTGCTAAAATTCTCACTAATACTATTAACTTTTCTAATAATTGTCTTATGATTCTCCTGCAAAGTTAGTTGATCATACCATCTATGAGTAATAGAATTTTTTTTGTTTGTTTTTCTTTCAAATCTTTATAGTTTGTTTTTCTCTTGTTTTATTGTACTGGCTGAGAACTCCCAGGAAAATTCTCAAATAGAAGCAGTGATTAATAGGTATCCTATTGGTTCATAATTTTAAAGAGAATTTTTTTAACTTTTTACCTTGAGTGTTATATGTATTTGCTAAATACAAATAAATATGTATGTAGCATAATTGGTAAGAGGTTTCCTATACTTTTGTTCAGCTAGGTGCTTCTAAAAGTAATGACTGTTGAATTTAATACAATTTTTCTTTTGATGTCTATTGAGATGATTAAGTGGTTTTTCTCCTTAACCTGTTAAGGTCACAAGTTGTTATTTTCTAATGTTGAACCAAACTTGCATGATCCTTTATGTACATTATAGATTTTGTTTCCTAATTATTTTGCTTAGGATTTTTGAGTCTTTCTCATGAGTGAGACAAATCTGCAATTTTCTCAGACTGTTTTTGTCTGATTTTGGTATTAAAGATGTGAGCTGTGGGATGGCACCTGTGGTTCAGTGAGTAGGGTTCCGGCCCCATATACCAAGGGTGGCGGGTTCGAACCCTGCCCCAGCCAAACTGCAAAAAAATAGCTGGGCGTTGTGGTGGGCACATGTAGTCCCAGTTACTCAGGAGGCGGAGGCAAGAGAATCGCGTAAGCCCAAGAGTTGAAGGTTGCTGTGAGCTGTGATGTATTTCCTCTGTATTTATTTGCTCAGAGAGTTTGTGTAATGTTGGAATTAGCTATTCCTTCAATGTTTCATAGAAAACATTAGTGGGGCCCCCCTGGGACTCAAGATTTCTTTGTGGGAGAGTTTTTTGACTACTGATTTTTTTTTTTTAGTTATAGAACTATTTAGCTTTTCCATTCCTTCTTAGTCAGTCTTGGCAAGTTGAAATTTTTTCTAGGAAAAAATTTCTAGAGTTTTTTTTCTAGTAAAAACTCCCTAGAGTTTTCAAATTAGTTAGAATAACATTTCATAATATCTTCTTTCTCTTTTTCATTTCTGCTGCATCTGTCATTGTGTTTTCCTTTTTCATTCCTCACATTGCTTAGTGAACTGTCTCCTGTTCTTTTAATTTTGCTAGAGATGAATTAGCTTAATAGTCTGGTCAAAGAACCAACTTTTGCCTTGTTGAATTCTTTGTTTTCTCTTTTATCAATTTACACTCATTTATTATTTCCTTCTACTTTTTAAAAGGTTTTGTTGTTGATCTTAGTTGTTGTCTAACATCTTTCATTGGCTGCTTACCCTGTTAATTTTTGACCTTTTTTTTTTTATTTGTTAATATAAACATACAAGGCCACAAAATTTCTTCTAAGTACCACTGTTGCTGTAGCCTACGCATATGGGTAGATCATATTTTCATTAACATTGAGTTCCAGATATCTTCTGATTTCCATTGTAATTTTGCCTTTTAGACCCTTGGATTGTTTAGAAAAAAAATCTATATTTAAAATTTTTAATATATATGTGGAGTTATTGATTTCTAACTTAATTGTGTTACATCTAGAAAATGAACCATGTAAAATACTGATCTTTTAAAATTTGCTGAAATTTGTTTTATGATCTAGAAAGTGTTCGTTTTCCTTGATGTTCTGTTCAGCTTGAGAAGCACATATCCTCCTTGTATTTGGATTCTGCTTATTTATATTTGGTCAGGATTGTTACTAGTGTTGTTCAAATTTTCTATAGCCTTTGGTTGGCTAGATTTATAAATTACAGAGAGTCAAAGATGTCAAAATCTCCCACTGTGAAAGTGAATTTATCCATTTCTCCCTGGAATTTTGTCAGTTTTGCTTTATTATTTTGAAACTATATTATGAATTTTAAAATTTGGAATTACATCATTTTCCTGATCAATTTATTAGCGTAGAATAATCCTTTTTTATTTCTATAATATTGTGCTTTTTTTTTTTTTTTTTGAGACAAAGTCTCACTATGTCACCCTGAGTAGAGTGCTGTGGCATCACAGCTCACAGCAACTCCAAACTCTTGGGCTTAAGTTATTCTCTTGCCTCAGCCTCCTGAGTAACTGAGCCTACAAATAACCAGCCACAACGCCCGGCTATGTTTTGGTTCTAGTTCTCGTTGTTGTTTGGCAGGCCCGGGCTGGATTCGAACCCGCCAGATCTGGTGTATGTGGCTGGTGCCGAGCCAATATTATGAATTTTAAAGCTTATTTTATCTGCTATGGTATATACATCATTTTTTAAAGTTGTTAATTCATACTTAGTATATCTTTAATTCTTTTACATTGCTTTCTGCATCCTTCTGTTTTATGTGTGTCCTTTGTAAATAGCATATGACTGGGTTTTTTGTTTTTAGTCTGAAAATCTTTTCCTTTTAAATTTCCTAAACAGTAGCCACTGGCCACATATAGTTACTGAGCACTTGAAATGTGCTGTAAGGAGAAAATACATACCACATTTCAAACATATACATAAAAAAAGATGAATGTGTGAAAGATGCTTGAATAAAAAGTAATATAAATCATCCTACTTTATATCGATTATATGTTGAAATAACATTTTGGATAAATTGGGATAAACAAAATATACCATTAAAATTTATTTCACCTATTCTTCTGTTTTGTTTCTGGTTTGGTTTTGTTTTTGAGACAGAGTCTCACTTGGTCGCTCCATCATTGCTCACAGCAACCTCAAACTCTTGGGCTCAAGTGATTCTCTTGCTTCAGCCTCCCAGGTAGCTGGGACTACAGGCACCTGCCACAACATCCAGCTATTTTTAGAGACCAGGTCTCACTCTTGCTCAGGCTGGTCTCCTGAGCTCAGGCAATCCATCTGCTTCAGCCTCCCAGAATATTAGGATTAGAGGCATGAGCCCAGCCCCTGAGACAGAGTCTTATTCTGTTGCCCAGGCTAGCGTGCTATGACATCAGCCTAGCTCACAGCAACCTGAAACTCTTGTATTCAAGCAGTCCTCCTGGCTCAGCCTCCCAAGTAGCCGGGACTGCAGGCAACCACCACAATACCCAGCTAATTTTTTCTTTTTTCTTTTTTTTTTTTTGAGACAGAGTCTCACTCTGTCACCCTGCAGTTGAGTGCTGTGGCATCATCATAGCTCACAGCATCCTCAAAATCTTGGGCTCAAGTGATCCTTGTGCCTCAGCTTATCAAGTAGCTGAGACTGCAGGCACCTGCCACAACACCTAGCTTATTTTTTTCCATTTTCAGTGTAGAATGGGTCTTGCTCATGCTCAGGCTGGTCTCAAACTCCTAAACTCAAGCAATCTGAGGCCTTGGTCTCCTGGAGTGCTAGGGTTAAAGGCATGAACCGCTACACCCAGCCCCAGCTAATTTGTTCTACTTTTAGTAGAGATGAGGTCTTACTGTGTTGCTAAGGCTGATCTCAAACTCCTGAGCTCAAGTGATCCTCCTGCCTCAGACTCCCAGAGTGCTGGGATTACAGGAATGAGCTTCTGTGCCCACCCCCTCACCTGTTCTTATTTTTTTAATTTAGCTACTAGAACACTTAAGATTAGATATGTGGTTCACACTGTTTATCCTATTAGATAGCACTGGTCTCGATCATTTGTACTGATCATGGTAGTTATCAGTTTATTTGGATTCTTTTCTACCATTTTAAATTATGCCTTTTAATTCTTAGTCCTGTCTTTTCTGTATTTTTTCCTCACTCCCTCCTTTGGGAATTATTCATTTAGGGTTTTTTTTTTCCCTTCTCAAACCATTGTTATTTTTAATTAGTTTTAAAGTTACACATTCTGTTTCTGTTCTTTTACAGGAGACTTCAGAAGTTTTTCTTCCTTTAAAACTGCGGTCCCCAACTTCTGGTCTGTGGTCCAGTACTGGTCCACTGGTTAGCAGCCAGGCCACACAGCAGGAGGTGAGCGATGGACAAGCAAAGCTTCATCTGTGTTTACAGCTGTTCCCATCGCTCACATCTCCTCCTCCTGTGAGATCAGCAGTGTCATTAGATGCTCATAGGAGCACAAACCCCACTGGAAACTGCACATATGAGAGTCTAGGTTGTGTGCTCCTTGTGAGAATGTAATGTTCTTCCTTCCTTGCTCCACCCATCCCCCACCCCATCCATGGAAAAATTGTCTTCCCTGAAACCAGTCCCTGGTGCCAAAAATGTTGGAGACTACCTGTTTAGAGGTTATTTTTTGTGGGTCTGATGGTAATGAGCTCTCACGTTGTGTGTGTGTATATGTTAGTAAATGTCTGAAGATATCTTTATTCCCATCCTTACACAGTCAGCCCTCTGTATCCATGGGTTCCATATTCATGGATTCAACCAACTATAGATTAAAAATATTGGGAAAAATAAAGTGTCTGTACTAAACATGGAGTTTAAATAAAACTCCATAGTAAAAATAATTTTTAAAAAATTATTCTCTGAACAACATAGTTTAATAACTGTCTACATAGAATTTACATTGTATTAGGTGTCATAAAGGATCTAGAGATGATTTAGAGTATACAAGAGGATGTATGTAAGTTATAGGCAAATACTACCCCAACTTGTATAAGGGACTTGAGCAACATGGACTTTGGTATCTGCAAGGAGTCCCAGAACCCATTCCCCATGGATTCCAAGGAACAGCTTTACTGGAAAGGCATAATCCTGGTTTGATTGTTATTTTCTCTTAGTGCTTGATAATAATTCATCCTTTTTTCATAGTTTCTATTGTTGCTATTGAGATGCCAACCGTCAGTTTAATCATTACTTTGGGGGTGTTCTGCCTTCTTTCTCTGCCAGCTTTTAATTCTCTTTCTTTGGTGATTTGCAGTTTTGCTATAATGTGGCTAGGTGTGGATTTCTTTCTGTTTATCCTGTTTCAATCATTGATATGTGTCACCAGTTGGAAAAAAAATTTGTCTTTTATTCTGGAACTTCCTCATATTAGCCTTTATGATTTTGAGCCCCTCTTTATATTTTCAGCTCAGTCTCTATGCTGCTGAGATTGGAATGATTTCTTCTGATCTGCTACTTAGTTCACTGTGTCTTATGCAGTTGTTTCCATTCTGTTATTTAACCTATAGATTGAAGTTTTTAATTTTAATTATTTTATCTTAATATTCTAAAGTTATATTTGATTCTTTTTCAACATTTGGTCAGTTTTGATAGTATAGTCTCTTGTTTCTCACACTTAAACTCCCCATTTTTCTTTCTCTAAATATATTAAACATTATGTTCTCTACTTGATATTTCCTGTATCCAAAATCTGCTGGTCCATTCCCCAGTTCATGATTTCTACTGAGTTTGTTTGAGATATCTAGTTTTCATATTGAGGTGGTAATACATACTTGAAAGCTGGTTTAAAATGCTTTCCTCCTGAGAAGTGTGTGTGTGTGTGTGTGTGTGTGTGTGTGTGTGTGTGTTTGCCTTTGTTGGTCGTATCATGTCAGCACAGCCTCAGGGCCACTCCAGCCTTGGCCAGGAGGTTTTTGGGCCTTGATGGTGCTGTGAGGCCTAATACCAGACACCCGTTAGTCCTGGCTTGTGGGTGTCAACTCCCAAGGAAGATTTTTCTCCCACCCTGTTGGGCAGAACAGGCAATCTCCTATGGAGTGGTTTGGGCTTTTGTTTTTTATAGTAAGTTTAGTCCACTGAAAATTTTGCCCTTTGGGGTCCCAGGTTTATGTGTGTGTGGTGGAGACAGAAGGTTGCCTGACCCCAGGCTTGTTACAGTCTACCCTAAATACGCACAGTCCACCTTAACCCAGGCATCAGGAGATCAGGAGGCCACCTCCAACTTACCACTGTAGATTTAGGCTTTCTTATAGTCTGGCTTTTCTTTGATTTCCTTGCTTTATTTGCTGGTCATCCTTGCTTAAAATATTTTTTTATTTCTATACTTCACTCAGCATTTATAGATACTCCACACCAGGAGGAATTTCTCTGTACATCTAGTCAACTGTGTGCCAGAAATAGAAAGCTATTTTTCTGTCTGTTAAGATGCTTATATTATTTTTGCAAGTTATAATACTATGTATTTAACTTTGTGAGTTATAATACTATATATTCTAATGTTATCCTTGAGTTCTCAGGATCACCCTAACTTGTTTGTGATATATTATCTCTTTTTCTTTTTCACAAATACATTGCTGGGTTTGATTTGCAATTCTTTCATTTAGAAACTTTGCATATCTGTTCATGAATGAGATTATTTTATAAATTTTTTCAGGTAAGCTCCCTATTATTTATGTAATCAGAATTACACTAGTTTCATAAAATGAGATACATATATTTGTTTTTAGCATTTTGAAGATATTCCCTTATCTTCTGGTATCCTGGTTGCTAAAGAATACTGATTACTTTGAGTCTGAAAAATGTCTCTTTGGTATCTTTAATATTTTTCTGCTGTTCCATCTTACATGAATGTTGTCTAGGTTCGTTTAATTTTTTGTTTTTATTTCCTACTTGGGAATTGGTGTGTTCCTAAAGCATGAGCCCATAATGCCTCTAATTTTAGAAAATTCTACGCTGTTATTTCTTTACCTATCACCATTTACTTATTTCTCTATTCTCTTGGGATTTCTATCAGCATGTCTGAGAAATTCTCATTCTATCTTCCATGTCCCTTAATTTTTTCATAGTTTTCATGTCTTTATTTTTCAGTGCTATAATCTGGATTATTTCCCCAAATCCATCTTCTAAGTTACTGATCTTCTCTTCAGCTATGTGCAGTCTATTACTAACCCATTGGGTTTTTCATTTTCAGAAGTACTTTTGTTATTTTGGAATGTCTAGTAAGTTATTTTTCAAATGTAACTTATAAAAAATAATTTTATGTTCTTACCTTAGAGAGTCTGTTCCTTCCCTTATTTCTTTGATGACTTTAGACATACTTCTGTTACTATATCATTCAGCCTATCCTTTTTTTTTTTCTGTAGTTCTTAAGAGTGAAATCTGCCATGACTCTCATGGCTATTTGGCTTCTCTTTTGGTTTGTAAGCTTTAGTTTTTCTTCTGGTTTTATAAGGGAGCCCCTTGTGGACTGCACTGTGGGTTTGCCTCTAGGGCAGATTGCTTTTGCCTGTGCTGGAGACTTTTGAGTTGCCATGGCTGTCCGGTTGATTTTTCTGTGAATTTCTCAGCTTAGGGTCTTGGCTGCATGTGGATAGTTTGAATTCTGTATGGATATGCGATTCTGTTTTTTTGTTTTGTTTTGTTTTGTTTTGTTTTACATTTCAGATTGATACAACAAGAGTACAAATGTTAGCAATTCTGGTTTTTTATGGGTCACTTCCTCAAGCGTAGCCCTAGACAAGTAGGCAGTTTCCTGGTAGCTCCCTTGGTGGATGGAGTTTTCCTAGTTCCCATCTCACAGGCAGGACAGAGCCCTGTGCCTCCTGGCTTTGTGCAAACAGCTCGGACCCACTCTCAGCCTCACATGGACATGAAAGTCCAGCCCCTAAGGCCTGTATTCTCTTCCAACGATTCTATAAGCCACTTGCCTTTCACTATAACTCTTAATTGGACTTGTGTCTTCTCTTCAATTCTCATATCTCGAATCTTCCTTTTGAGCTCATTTAAATACATGTAGGAGGATAAGGTTTTAGGGGGTATTGGGGTTCTGTTTTTTCTGGCATATCTGTGATTCAACTGAGCAGTTCAATCTCCCCTGTGGACCAGTGGCCCAGCCCTGAGAATGAGCTTATTTATCCCCTCCCCACCTCACCCTTTCCTACCCTACCCAAGTTCCTAGCACCATGTGGACCTCATGCTTCACCCAAAGGCCCTGTTTACTTTTGTCTTCTCTTCCTGCCAGGATCCTTTGCTGTTGGACCCTTGTAAGGCCCCTGTGTCCTATCCTTGGCTGAGTGTATGTCCAACCCCGGGCCAAGGGGTGGGCCAGAATGCTGTGTGCTCATACACTCTCCCTTTCCTAGGCTCAGGGGCCCCGGTCCCTGCCCCTGACCTCTTAATGCAGATCAAGCAGGAAAATGAACTCCAGCTCCAGGAGCAACAGGCTCTGGGTGTGGAGGCATGGGCAGCTGGGCAGCCAGATATCGGGGAAGAGCCCTGGGGCCTCAGCCAGCTGGACTCTGGAGCAGGAGACATCTCTACAGACACGAGCTCTGGTGAGTGGCTGAGGCAGGGGAGCAGACACAAGGACCAAGCTGTCCCATGGTCAGAAACAGGGAGGGCTCCAAGAGCACATGGTACCCTGTGGTCACTGTAGAATGTTCCCCACTTTGAGACAGGGGATACACCAGTGGACACCTCATGGCCCCTCTGAGGCCAGTGATGCTGTTCCCAGGCTTTTCTCAGTATCATTGGCCCCCTTCTTCAACCATACAGCTGTTCTTTGTGTCCCCATTGGTGGGCATTGAAGTTACTGGCAGCCTCCTATTCAAGAGAGGCTGCCTGAGACGAGGTGGTGAGGTCTGAACTTCCCAGTGCTTCGGCAAAGGAGTGAATGGGTTCAGTGAGGCTGAGTCCTTATTGTCACTTTAAAAAGTCCTCAGTGGGGATCTCAGGGCTTTGCCTGCCCTCGTCTCCCAAGGTTTTCTTCTGCTTCTGATCCCCACTTTCTCCCCCTAACCCTCAGTCTGCTCTCCCTTCCTTGTAGGTGTCCATTCCAGCTTTTCAACCAGCATCCCGCCCACTTCTTGGCAGGCAGATCTCCCTCCCCACCACCCTTCTTCAGCATGCTCAGACGGGACCCTGAAGCTCAACACCGCAGCCTCCACAGAAGGTATGGGGGTTCAGTGAGGAGGAGGAGGAGGAGAAAGGCCAGTGCTTGCTTGGGAGATGGCTTAGCCCAAGTGCCCTTTTTTATTGAACTGCCTTGACCTTCCAGCCAACAGACATTAGGATGGCCTATGGTTCTCCATCCGTTCTGTTCTCTATCTCCTTCCCAAATCTTAGGCTTCAACAGCCTTCCTTGAGGCTTCCTTATTTCAGATAATTCCTTTTTCATACAGGGTTAACTCGTGTCTTCTGATAAGCTGATTTCTTGGAGATATTCCTCCTCTGGCACTCAGGCAGCCCGTGCGCTCTCTGGCATGGAGGAAACCAGAAAGAACCAGAACCATGTCTTAGACATTGGTACCACCAAAGACAGGTGTCTGAAGGCTAGCATTCAGAAGAACAACTGCCAGATTTATGTTATTTTTCTGTTTACTTAGTTTTGAAGGCCAGTTACCTGTTACTTTAAGTAATTTCTGTCATATTTTAGCACTCCAAAAGTTGTGGTAAGATCCCTGATATAAGTAAGCCAAGAAGAGGGGAAGAGAGGAGGACTGGTGCGCTCTCACTTAATGGGCACAATGTGGGGATATATGGCACACCTGGGGGCGGGACTTAACCACAAGAGGGAGGATACCTAGCAAATGCAAACATTGTAACCTAACTCTTTGTACAGTCAAATTAAACTGAAATTTAAAAAACAAAACAGTAAGTCAAGGTACCACATCCCATAGGCTGGTATCTGGCACAGCTGTGGCATTCCCAGATCCCACTGAACACAAGCCTCTGCTTTGAACTTGAGCAAGTCACCTGTGGTTAGATTTCCTTTCCTAGGATATATTCATGATGCCCAGGGAGGTGCTGTGCTGAGCAGCCATCCTGAAGCTGGGCCACTAGGGCCCAGGAGTGTTGGGCTAAGCAGCTGCCCAGCGGCCTGATGGTACTATCAGACTTGCAGCTCTCTGAGCAGATGTCAGGCAGCATGATCTCTGTCTTTCTTTCTCAGCAGATGTAAAAATTGTGATAAAAACAGAAGTCCAGGAAGAGGAGGTGGTGGCCACACCCGTGCATTCTACTGACCTAGAGACTCACGGGACCTTGTTTGGACCAGGCCAAGCCACAAGGTTTTTCCCTAGTCCTGGCCAGGAAGGCGCCTGGGAGAGCCAAGGCAGTTCCTTCCCCAGCCAGGACCCTGTGCTGGGGCTGCGGGAGCCTGCCCGGCCTGAGAGAGACATGGGTGAGCTCAGCCCGGCTATGGCCCAGGAGGAGACCCCTCCTGGGGAATGGCTCTTTGGTGGGGTCCGGTGGGGCTGGAATTTTCGTTGTAAACCGCCAGTGGGCCTGAACCCAAGGACTGGGCCTGAGGGGCTTCCCTACACCTCCCCAGACAATAGTGAGGCTGTCCTGGACCCCAGCCAGGCCGCCAGGCCCTTCAATGATCCCTGTAAATACCCTGGCCGGACCAAAGGCTTTGGCCACAAGCCCGGGCTGAAGAAGCACCCGGCGGCGCCCCCCGGGGGCCGGCCCTTCACCTGCGCCACCTGTGGGAAGAGCTTCCAGCTGCAGGTCAGCTTGAGCGCTCACCAGCGCAGCTGCGGGCTGCCAGACGGGGCAGCGGCAGCGGGCTCCGGGACAGGGGCGGCGGCGGCGGGGACAGCGGGCAGCGCGCGGGACAGTAGCGCCCTGCGGTGCGGAGAGTGTGGCCGCTGCTTCACGCGCCCAGCGCACCTCATCCGCCATCGTATGCTACACACGGGCGAGAGGCCCTTCCCCTGTACCGAGTGTGAGAAGCGCTTCACAGAACGCTCCAAGCTCATCGACCACTACCGAACGCACACAGGCGTGCGGCCCTTCACCTGCACCGTGTGCGGCAAGAGCTTCATCCGCAAGGACCACCTCCGCAAGCACCAGCGCAACCACACAGCAGGGGCCAAGGCGCCGGCTCGTGGCCAGCCGCTGCCGCCGCTGCCCACCGGACCTCCGGACCCCTTCAAGAGCCCTGCCCCCAAAGGACCCTTGGCCTCCACAGACCTTGTGACCGACTGGACTTGTGGTCTCAATGCCCTGGGACCTGCCGATGGTGGGGACCTGTGAGCGCCCCCAGCCTCTGAGCCCCTGCCGGCCTCACCTGTAAAAAGCCCCGTTGGTCCATGGACAGCTAGGTGGCCTTTGGAGCTCAGAGACAGAAATGGAGACTAGGGAGCCAACTTTCCACATTGCTGAACTGATCACTGGGAAAAGAGAAACTACCAAACAATGCAGCTTCCACCTCTAAATGAAATAGAATTCTCTGTGAAATATGAGCAGCGTAGAATTTTAAGTAATTTAATTGCAAACCTGTTCTTGTTTTTATTATTTTTTTTTAATTCTTGAGGAAAAAGCTGGAAAATAGTAGTAGTGACAGTTTAAATGTTGTAGCGCACTTTTGGTTTTTAGGGCGTGCGTTTGGGTTGCTGTGTCTCACCAAGTCTGATGTGAGTGTGTTGGAAGGTTGGCTAACTGGGGTGCCTGTGGCCCCACTGACTCCTGGGGATGGGGTCTTGCTGACCACACAGTCCGGTGAAAGTCAAGACCCTGCAAGGTTCAGGCAGGATAATCCCAGCCTAGAACTCTAAGCCCCTGGGCACTGAGGGCCATGTGTGCCCTAGAGCCCACCCACTTCAGAGCAACTGGGCAGATGGTCCAGGAGCAGTGGTTACATTCCCCAACTCACCTCCATCAGAAAAGGCCCTTCCCAAAGTGCTGGCCCCATCCTTTCCCTGCCTCCGTCAGCAGTGTAACTCCTGGACGTGGGAAGGGAGGACTCTGGAAAAGCATGGAGTTAGTTCTGGAGGGGTGAAGAACCGAGGTTCAGGGAGTGAAACCCCCCCCCCCCCCCCAACATCTAGTTCCCTGTAGAACTCGGAGCACAGCCCAGCCTTCCTGCCCAGACCAGGGGCTGATGCCAGCTCCCAGCAGAGGCTACTGTTTACTGTCCCCTCTGTGTAGTGTTTTCTCATTTTCAAAATGCTTCCATCTGTCATCTCGTCATTACTGTAACTTTGGGAAGCACCAGGTCAGGGATTTCTTCTGAGAAATGAAATAAACCGCTGCAAGGGGATACATCTCAGCTTCTCACCGTGGCTACACAGTGGTGTGCCAAGAGTTGGGAAGAGCCTAGGTGAGACACAGCTCATTCTCCTGGAACATCTGTTGGGGGAGGTTTCCATTTCTGCCCTTTTAAAAGATCTGTCCCACAACAATCAAAGTCGAATCATCAGGCCTCAAAGGAACTTCTGCTTGTACCAGCTGCTTCTGAGTACCAGGCCTCAGCTGCCCTTGGGCGTCCTAGAAAGCACAGCTTCATTGGCTATATGACGGACAGTGACCTGTTCATCCTTGTGTCTGATGTGTTAAAGGTGGGCCTGGATTTCTTGATTGTACCACAGGCTGTCCTGACCACACAAATACCCATTTCTGTTTTGTTGAAGTAGCCACTGGTCCTCTTGCCCAAAATGGGCACCTTGTCTCCCCTGCAGAGGGGGGGGCTGTGGCCATTGTTCTTTCAGCTCCCTCATGCATACTTCTATTAGGCAATAGGCTAGTTAAGAAAATTGTTTCTATGTACTGTATATTTTGTACCTGTTTACACTTCTAATATTAATATAACTGATATTTTGAAAAACAAATGAACAGAAAACATCCTGTTAAAATAAAACCTAACCAGCACCAAACGGTTTAGTGGCTCCCATTATTAGACCTTGCGTCTTTGTGGCTGATGCTTCTGAACACATCCTCATGGGCCTGTCTGGTCAGCTCCCTCAACTCCTTCCTTTTGCACTTGGCCAACTTGGACCAGAAAGCTGACCATCCTTGAGAAGTAGGAACAGAAGATTCCAGAGAAGTTTGTTTTTGTGGTAATAAACTGATATTTGGAAAGAGAATCTAAAATCAAAGATATTTGCAGCAGAATATAAACATGGTTTATGTCATTTAGTTTTCTAAATGAAGATACGTGAAGATAAGAAGAGCTGGGAATAGAATTGTGGCATATCAAAGAAAAATGGATGTTGTATATTTTCTCCTTGCATCTTTTCTTGACTGGGCAGGAGGTGAGGAAATGATGGGCAATGCCTGTGCTTGTGATCCAGGTCCCAGAGAAAAATCCGTCGGATACTGATTGAGCCAGGCTAACACCCATATTCCTACCAGCCAGAGTTAAGATAATGTTAACATTTTAATTTTAGCTCATGCTTTCAGTCTTTCTCATTTTGATAATATCTTCTTAAGAAAATGAAAACGTACGAGTAACCTTAATTTTGCCACAAAAATGGGACATGAAGAAGGGCTGAGTGTAGATCTCCCATAGGAGGATGATGCCACACTCCTCTCTGTCCCTAATCTCTCATCGATATTTCTTATATACCTTCCCCAGGGGACCCATGTCCAGCTTGGAAGGGCATCCTCTGGCATTTGCCAGCTCAAGGAAACTCTTCCCCCAACCCCTTCTCGTTCTCTCTTGTGCCTTCACACTCCCTCTCATCCACTCCCTCTCATTCAAGGCTGTTGAATGTCATGGCGAGACCCCTGACATGGTTCCCTAAATAGAGGATGCCTTGGTCTCTGGCTTTGGTCCCACCTACCATGGGGAGGAGCAGGTGTGGGTGGGGGGTTGATGTTAGTTATTAGGGAGACCAGATGAGAACTATGGAATGAGGGGTCACTGCCATCCCACAGACTAAATAGGAACCATGATCTGCTGCCCCCACAGCAGTCTGTTTAAAATGAGACAGTGGGCTTAGAAATCATAAAGAGGCCTTTATTCTTGACACCTAGAAAGTGAAGTTCCTGATTTTGGCATAATTGTCAAGTTCCTTTTAACCCAGAGCATTGTACAACTTATACTGATTATTTTAAAATAATTAAAAGCACAGTCTAAGGCCGGTGCGGTGGGTCACACCTTTAATCCTAGCACTCCGGGAGGCTGAGGCAGGTGGATTGCCTGAGCTTACCAGTTCAAGACCAGCCTGAGCAAGAGCCAGACACTGTCTCTAAAAATAGCCAGGTGTTGGCGGCGCCTGTGGCTCAGGGGGTAAAGCGCTGGCCCCATATACTGATGGTAATAGGTTCGAACCTGGCTCCCGCCAAACTACAACAACAAAAAAATAGCCTAGCTGGGCGTTGTTGTGGGTGCCTGTAGTCCCAGCTATTCTGGAGGCTGAGGCAAGATAATCACCTAAACCCAGGAATTGGATGTTACTGTGAACTGTGATGCCATAGCACTCTACCAGGGGCAACAAAGTGAGATTCTGTCTCAAAAAAAATAAAATAAAAACACAGTTTAAACATGAAATATAAGGTCTGACAATTAACTTCACTAACTCATTTTAGAAATAGTGTTACACACCTCATTGATGAGTATCACTATGGTCTCCTTCCAAGTGCTTACCTTGGGAAGCTATGCACAGACACCAGTGCCTAATCCACCCTTCAAAGCAGTTTTGGAACTCTTTTTCTGAAATGGCCATTGAGCTGTTATAATATTACTCTTGATGTCCTGAATGTCATCAAAATGTTTTCCTTTTAGTATTTCCTTTATCTTCAGAGAAACAAAAAAGTCATTGGGGGCTAGATCAGGTCAGTAGGGGGTGTGTCCCAATATGGTTATTTACTGGCTAAAAACTCCCTCAGAGAGTACTGTGTGAGCTGGTGCATTGTTGTGATACAAGAGCCATGAATTGTTTGTGAAAAATTCAGGTTGTTTTTATCTAACTTTTACAAACACCCTTTTCAGCATTTCCAAATAGTAGACTTGGTTACCTGTTTGTCCAGTTAGCACATATTCATAATTGATAATCCCTCTGCTATCAAAAAGGGTTAGCAACATTTTGATACTTGATTTGGACTGGCAGAAATTTTTGGTTATGAAGAATTGGCTTACTACTTCCATTGTGTAATTTGACACTTTGTTTCAGAGTCATATTAGTACATCCATGTTTCATCACCAGTGATAACATGGCCCAAAACATCATCTTGCCTCTCCGAAAGTCTCAGAAACTTCAACTCTCCTTTGCTTCTGTTTATTGTGAGCTCCTTGGGAACATTTTGCACACACCTTTCTATTGCCAAGATGTTCATTAAAATTTTTCCTAGCTTCCTCTATCAGTGTTTACTTGGTCTGCCGTGATTCTCACAGCCAATGATTTTGCTACACATTTCAATGAATTTTTGCAATGTTTTGTCAGTTCTGCTTATTACTGGCCACACTGACCTCTCTTTATCAGTGATGTTTTCTCTCCCCTCAGAAAAACATTTAATCCATTTGTACACTGCTATTTTTATGGCATTATCCCCATAAATTTAGACTAACATGTCCCTGATTTTATTTCCACCATTCCCAAGTTTAACAAGAATTTAATGTTTGTTGCTCTAATTTGAACTCCAACATTCTCAAGATGGCACACAAAAACATGCAACAATAATGAATGCCACTTAGCAAGATGCCACCACATGTCACCATGAATACAGCTGTGAGAAACTGATATACCAATGTTATGAAACCTCATGGAATTGCTTGTACAGTGCTACCATGTATGCACACAGCGGCAGGTTTGCAAACTTAATTGTCAGACCTCACATGTACACTTAAATCATTTTTGTTTTATTAAAATTTTCATCAAGTTTTGCATAATAAATGCAAAGACTGCACATTGTATGACTTGGACACTGGATATAAATGTCTACAAATTCCAAACAGGGCCTAATAAACATAATTTTAAATACAGAGTTAAGATAGAATGACATAAAAGGAAACCCTAATATGCCAAAAATGAGGGCAAAACTGTACAGCCAAATTGTAAACACGAGTCACTGATGTGCCAACCCAGGTTGGGGTGAAGAGAAGGGTATGTAAACGTTAGGCCCAGAGAGGTAAAAACTGCCCCTGCCACACGAAGCCCCTTGAAGTTCTCATCTTCAGGAAATACATGGAGAAAATGCATACCATCACCAAAAGATAATGCATTAGTTGGATCCTCTGGGAAGCAGACACTGAAACAAAGTTGCAAGTGTATTACTGAATAATGATGCCTGTGGAAAATAAAAGAGGAGGAAGCAGGATTTTGAGGCAAGTCTCGGGCCATAAGGCAGGTCCAATACCTGGGAAAGAAAAGAGGTAAGAAAGCAGGTTGTGGAAGGAGGAACTGAGCAGAAGGGCAGGTCTGACAAAGTTCCAAGACAACCCAACAAGGGTTTCAAGAACAAATATTGCCGATTAGAGGAACCCTTTCTTGGGTAAAAGTGACCAGGCCCTAGGACTCCAGATACTGTCTTTGGCTGGGACTACCCAAGAAGATCATAAAAACCAAGGCATTTCCAGGTGGCATTCACTGTTGGAGCTGTCAGTTAGCTGTGCTCCTTGTAGCTGACTTGTAAGTTCTTAAATGAAGACGTGAGCAGCCACAGGCAGCAGACATCTGTCTGTCTCAGGTGGGCTCTGGGTAATGGTGATGGAGGGGTGATACCTTCCTTGAGAATTCAAAACCACAGGCAGTACCTCATGGAAGTTTGGGATTCAAATTTATATTATCCACTAAGCTGATAAATTGACATAAAACTTGGACCTAGCCAGTGATAGCACGTGAGGTTTCTGGCTGAAGCAAACTCAAAAACAGAACAGGAGGAACCATCCTACCATCTATACCCCACAATTCCCGCACAATGTAAACTCATAGTCACACACTGCCAAGCCCACAAGTAAAAATCCACCATTAGTGAGAATACAAACAGCAGGGTTAAAGTCCAAGAACTTGAATTTATGTAAAGTTAATCCAAAAGAGACGATGAGTATTTTTATAATGTATAAAACTAATAGAGGATAGGAAGTGGAAGAAGCATCATGAAGACAAGCATAATAAATAGTAACTACCGATTTTGGATTAAAGATGGCGGCTGAGTAACAGCTTCCCTGCAACTGGGCACCGGGAATCTGGGGAAACAAGACTCCAGACACCTCTGGCCAGTGGGATCTGCCTATGATCATCCCTTTGAGGATACAGGGAGCCAGCAAGGGACTTCTGGACCCCAGGAGGAGGACAAAAACAGTGGAAAACTGGCAAATGGCTGCGTGTGTTTGATCAACCTAATCATGCCAGCAACCGTGAGTACAAGCAGCAGTGAGACCTGTGAACTTTTTGGTGTTCTTGGACTTGGCGCTCAGTTGAGCTGCCTTGGGGAGAGCTTGAGCAGAAGTGTGGAGAACATTGGGCATTGTCTGGGGCCCCAAAATAAGCCACTGAGGTGGGCTCAGTGAAAGCCATTGTGTGAAAAAACTGCTCTAGCAAGCCCCGCCATCTGGGTTCCAGAGCAAGGAACGGGCAGGACAAAGTAACCTAGTGACTGAGCAGCCTACAGGCAGAGAGTGAGCTTCCTTACAGCCTTAATAGTCAGGGGCAGAGTGAGACGGTTTTGGCACACTGGAGCCTCAGGCTGTTGCACTGGGCAGAGTACCGTGGAGTCACACCTCATAGCAACCTCAAACTCCTGGGCTTAGTGCCGCCCAGACCTCCATAAGAGGTGTGCAGCGAACCCTGACCCATGACCCGCACCCACCAGGGCTCCACATTCCCTGACCAGGGACTGCGGGAGCCACACAACCCTGCGTCCCCCCTCCTGTGTCCTCCCAGCCTCCACACTAGCTCATCCATCTGACCAGGGACTCT